>CAIGQV010018227.1:1344378-1355777 GCA_903798115.1 Danio jaintianensis
ATAGATAGATAGATAGATAGATAGATAGATAGATAGATAGATAGATAGATAGATAGATAGATAGATAGATAGATAGATAGATAGATAGATAGATAGATAGATAGACAGACAGACATACAGACACTATAGATAGATAGATAATAAGTATATAATATTTACTATATTTGTTTTCTCCATTTAAAGTTACTGTTTTTGAAAGCGTTGGTAAACGCAACCAGGCTGGTAAAAAAAGATTATTATTATTATTATTTTTGCAGTGCTGCCAGAGAAGTATTTTATCATCTGAACCGTGTATGAAAAATGATGTTCATGTGAAAGTGTTTATTCTACATAAGCATTGATCCATGTGATGTTTTCTCTCCTGAAGAAAGAGGCAGTGAATAATGGCATGTGCGAGTGCTGAAGGGAGACTCGCGCTGAATTATCCTGCTATTGAATGCAGGAGCTCTTTATGTATTCATTTATGTGCAGATGTTTTCCTCTTCCTGTCTTTCTGTTTATCGTTTATCTGAGATACTGGAAAACGCTTCAAGCATGGGTTTAGGCTCCTTGGTCTAGAAAAAAAAGTTAATTTCTCAATGTGAACTGACAAGAAACACATTGACTGAAATGCAGTGAAATGTAGAAATAGTAGTTTAATAAAATGTGTTTCTACAGGTGGTTTGTCAAACCCACTCACCTCACACTTCATAGTAGTGTTGTCACTATATTGGAATTTGGTACCAATCGATACTGAAATACTTTAAAAACATCCATTTCCTGCTAACATTTAAGCGCTGTTGAGGGCGTTCTTGCAAAACAGTGCTGATTTGCCATTGTGTTCACGTGCTCAACAGAAATTACTGTGATTGGCCGTAAAGGTCTTCAGTTCACCGAACTCACCGCTGTTTACTGCATGTAATCACAGATGCAGGAACACTGGAGCATTTTAAAGTTGTGAAGATCAGTCGATTCATCAGAGGATCGCTTGTATGTCAGCTCAAAAACAGACCAGCTGATCGACGTGACTTTAAAACGCTCCAGTGTCCCTGTATCTGTGTTTACACTCAGTAAACAGTGGTGAGTTCGGTGAACTGAAGACCTTCACGGCCAATCACAGTCATTTCTGTTGAGCACGTGAACACAATGGTAAATCAGCGCTGTTTAAGAACGCGCTCAAATGTTAGCGGGAAATGGACATTTTTAAAATTCCGGTACCGAAATCAGCTTCCAGAAATGATCAGATGTGCATTCAAATCAAGACTGAAAACACATCTGTTTAGCTGTGCCTTTACTGAATGAGCACTGTGCTACGTCCCATAGATCACACTATACTGTATAATATAATAAACATTTTTATTTTCTTGTTCTTTTATTATTGTTTTTGTAAAGCACTTTGAATTACAATTGTGTTTGTCAAGCCCACTCACCTGTGTGAAGCACACTTCATAGATGCACAATGTGTTTTATTATTATTCATTCATTCATTTTCTTTTTGGCTTAGTCCCTTTATTAATCTGGGGTCGCCACAGCGGAATGAACCGCCAACTTATCCAGCATATGTTTTACGCAGCGGATGCCCTTCCATCTGCAACCCATCACTGGGAAACATCCATACACACTCATTCACACTCATACACTACGGCCAATGTAGTTCATCAATTCCCCTATAGCGCATGTGTTTGGACTTGTGGGGGAAACCGGAGCACCCGGAGGAAACCCACGCCAACACGGGGAGAACATGCAAACTCCACACAGAAACGCCAACTGACCCAGCCGGGGCTCAAACCAGTGACCTTCTTGCTGTGAGGCGAACGTGCTACCCACTGCTACCAACTGATGTCAGGCCCACTCATCTGTGAGGCAGACCTCATAGATGAACAATGTATTATGTTTTTTTTGTAACCCACTCACCTGTGTTGTGTGAGGCACACTTCATAGATGCACATTGGGTTTATTTATTTATTTATTTGGAGAAAAGAGTGTTTTTACAGGTGGTTTGTCCGGCCCACTCGCCTGTGTGACTTAATAGATTCACAATGTTTTTTGTATTATTTTTAAAATTATTTATTTGTTTATTTATTATTTATTTATTTATTATAATTTTTTATACTCTTTTTTTGAGAAAAGAGTGTTTCTACAGGTGGTTTGTCAAGCCCTCTCACCTGTGTGATGCACACTTCATAGATGCACAATGTGTTTTATTATCATTATTATTATTTGTTCACTGAATCTTGTTCTCCTCCTCCACCAGCTGGGTTTGTGAAGTCTCCGATGTCAGAGGTCAAGCTCACCGGAGACGCCTTCGAGCTGTACTGTGATGTCGTGGGGAACCCGGTGCCGGAGATCCAGTGGTGGTACGCCGATATAAACCGCGCAGACTCCTTCAAGCAACTGTGGGACGGGGCCCGGAAGCGGCGGGTGTCCATCAACACGGCGTCCGGAGCCAATGTGGTGAGCGTTCTGGCCATCTCTCGCCTCACGCTGGAGGACGCCGGGATCTACGAGTGCCGCGCCAGCAATGACCCGCGCCGGAACGACATGCGGCAGAACCCGGCCATCACTTGGATCCGCACACAGGCCACCATAACTGTGCTGCAGAGTGAGTGTCTGTGTACTCTAGTAGATGTAGAGTTGATGTCTTTCGGGCAGGCGCTCTTCAGGTTTTGGTAGCCTGAAATAAATTCAAGTGGCCCGATTAGAAAAGACATTCATACAGTTGAAGTCAGAATTATTAGCCTTCCTGTAAAATTGTAATTCTTTTATATTTTGTCCCCAATTTCTGTTTAACAGAGAGAATATTTCTCCAACACATTTCTAAACATAATAGTTTTAATAACTTGTTTCTAATAACTGATTTCTTTTCTCTTTGCCATGATGACGGTAAATGATATTTGACTAGATATTGTTCAAGACACTAGTATTCAGCTTAAAGTGACATTTAAAGGCTTAACTAGGTTAATTAGGGTAAAGTTAGGGTAATTAGGCAAGTCATTGTATAACAGTGGTTTGTTCTGGAGACAATCCAAAACAAATATTGCTTAAGGGGGCGAATAATATTGACCTTAAAATGGTTTTAGAAAATTCAAAACTGCTTTTATTCTAGCCGAAATAAGACAAATAAGATTTTCTCCAGAAGAAAAAATATTATAGGAAATACTGTGAAAAATTCCTGAATCTGTTCAACATCAATTCATTCATTATCCTTCGGCTTAGTCCTTTTACTCATCAGGGGTCGCCACAGCGGAATGAACCATCAACTTATTCAGCATATGTTTTACACAGCGGATGCCCTTCCAGCTGCAACTCAGTACTGGGAAACACCCATACACACTCATTCACACACATACACTACGGCCAATTTAGTTTATTCAATTCCCCTATAGCGCATGTGTTTGGACTGTGGGGGAAACCGGAGCACCCGGAGGAAACCCACGCCAACACGGGGAGAGCATGCTAACTCCACACAGAAACGCCAACTGACGCAGCCGAGGCTCGAACTAGCAACCTTCTTGCTGTGAGGCGACAGTGCTAACCACTGTGCCACCGTGCCACCACTGTACATTTACTAAATAAAATAAAAATAAATAAATAAATATATATATATATATATATAATGGCATTCATTATATATATTTTTAAATAACCATATTTTATTTAATATTTTTATTTTATTTTATGTTATTGTTAAAAAATCTATTCCCCTATGGGCAAGATAATATCAAAACTGCTATTTATGACTATGCACATCTGCTCGCATTTATAGTATGTTTATGCATTATGATATTTGCTTATTCCATTGTTACGAACATAATCTGGTCTTTTGGTTTATGTCCGCCTTTCATTCACCAGATTATCCAAAAATAGACACGATTATGCAACACACAAGGCATATTTGGAGTGAATTTGCAGGAAAAATAACGACACGTTTTGAGATTGTGGTAACACCAGCCCAGCCCTACTGCAAACAGAAATAAAGCCAAAGCCCATATAATGTTCACTTAAGCTCAGCTCTTGGGAAAGTGCTGTATTGATTCCTTCTGTATTGTCCTTATCGTTTGACCTTGGTGTGTCCAAATGTCCCCATTTCCTTCAGGCAGATTTGAAGATGGAGTCTTTCTGTCCTCCTAATGACCACAAACCCAGATAAAATAAATAAATAAATAAATAAATAAACTGCTCTCCTCATCCTCACTCTTCCTCCCAGGGCTGCATGATATAGTAAAAAAACTGATATTGCGACATTCTATTTTTTCTGCCAAAAATATTGATATGAATACAGTTTCACTTGATGGTTTGAACAGCTCCAGGTTTTCTGGGGAGTGAATTAAACTATCACAATGCAAAAAAAAATGCTTTTCTTACTTTGCTTTGTCTCGTGTCTAGTCCAAATATCCTTAGATCAAGTAAAACATATTGTTCTGTTTTCACCTTCAGAAGAAATAAGTTCTTTTTAAGATACTTTTATTGTTTCAAAACATTACGAAGGGTGACACGGTGGCTCAGTTTTAAGCACTGTTGCCTCACAGCAAGAAGGTCGCTGGTTCGAGTCCCGGCTGGGTCAGTTGGCGTTTCTGTGTGGAGTTTGCATGTTCTCCCTGTGTTGGCGTGGGTTTCCTCCGGGTGCTCCGGTTTCCCCCACAGTCCCCCAAACACATGCGCTATAGGGGAATTGATTAACTAAGTTGGGCGTAGTGTATGAGTGTGTGTGTGTGAAAGAGTGTGTATGGGTGTTTCCCAGTACTAGGTTGCAGCTGGAAGGGCATCCGCTGTGTAAAACATATGCTGGATAAGTTGGCGGTTCATTCCGCTGTGGCGACCCCTGATGAATAAAGGGACTAAGCTGAAAGAAAATGAATGAATGAACATTAAGAAATAATGCGATACAAATATACTGTATTATTAATAAATAATAATAGTAATAAAAGTAATAGTAATAAAAGTAATAGTAATAAAATAATAAAATTTATAATAAAATAAAGTAAAAATTACAAGGGCAATTTAGTAAAATACATTAAGACAATAACAATTAAAGTGAAAAATATTAAAATAAGTCAAAATTAAGAGTTTTTCCTTAAAACAAGCTAAATTATCAGCCACTGGGGGAATAGTCTTATTTTAGCTTTGAAATGTAGACATTTGGATTAGAAACAAGACAAAAATTCAATATATATATTTTTTTTGCATAAATCATAGAAATAATTAAATACTAGTTATCCTTCGTGCACCTCCAAACATCATCATTTTTAGTGTCCAAAAATCTTTAAACTCTCTTGAAAGGCACAGGCCTTAAAAACACATGCAAATAATAAACTTTCACACTGCTATGGTTAAACTTGGGTCAACTATAATTAGGGCCAGACAGAATCTGCTGACATTTTTTGCTATTTCTGCTGATTTTGTAAAAAGTCTGCGCATTCATGTGGAATGATTTTGGAAGTAACACAACTAAAAACTTAATATGTGTAAATAAAAAATAATACCTTTTCATTCATTTTCCTTCGGCTTAGTCCCCTTATTTATCAGGGGTCGCCACAGCAGAATGAACCGCCAACTATTCCAGCATATGTTTTACGCAGCGGATGCCCTTCCAGCCGCAACCCAGTACTGGGAAACACCCATGCACACTCTCATTCACACACACTCATACACTACGGCCAATTTACTTCATCCAATTCTCCTATAGCGCATGTGTTTGGACTGGAAACTGGAAACCCACGCCAACACTGGGACATCATGCAAACTCCACACAGAAACGCCAACTGGCCCAGCTGGGACTCGAACCAGCGACCTTCTTGCTGTGAGGCCACAGTGCTAACCACTGAGCCACCTTTTTGCCCAATAATACCTTTTTAACTTTTATTCAATATTTTCAATGCAAATCCAGATAGATCCACTTATTTGGTAAACAAAGCAAGTCTCTCATATAATATATCTATTAAAAGACAGAAAATATGACTTTACAAACTGTATTGTAGATAAATCATATGAACATTTTCATATTAGCCAATAATGTTACTGAAATTCATTTAAAAACTGAATAAATATAATTTACACACATTTACAAAAGTAAATAAATAGACTCAATGATGGGCTAAAACTCTGTGGAAATCTGCGGATTTCTGTACGCACAGATTCCATGTGGGCCTAATTCAGACTCAACATTGCATATCTTGCGATTTGACACATATGCGCTCAAAATATAGATAATATTGATAATACCTACTTCCTCCATCTTTCCTGCTTCCAAACAATATTTCCTTACTGTTTGCTGTCATTATTTTTGATATCATATGGATATGATAGTGTGTTTTTCTGCTGCATTGTGTGGGTTTATTTACTTTAAAGCTACACATGTTGTGCAGAGCGTGAAGCCTGGCGGCGGTTTGAAGTCACGCCGGGTTTTTTTATCTGTGCATTCTGTCCTTGGGAAACACGGCTGGATGAGACCAGGAAGAAGACACAAGTAAAAAAAGAGGTCATTTCTGTCATCCGGCAGTTCCTTATCTGACCAAAAACCAGCCGTCGTAATCTTATCTGGCTGGGCCATCTGTCATAAAAATGACCCGTGAGCACAGAATGACCTTGTGTCTTCTTTGCATTGTCTGTGGTTCGCTAATGACATTATATTCTGAATCGCTCCAGTCTCATTCATTTCCCTGTCTGTTTATGACTGTCTTAAAGGAACACTTTTAAAATAAATAAGCTCATTTTACAGCTCTCCTAGAGTTTAACAGGTGAGTTTTACCATTTTTGAATCCATCTCCAGCTCTGGGGGGAGAACTCTTAGCTTAGCTTAGCATAGATCATTGAATCGGATTAGACCATTAGCATCTCTCTCAAAAAATGACCAAACGGTTTAGATAATTATCTTATTTAAACCTTGACTCTTTTGTAGTTACATTTACCATTTTTGAATCCATTCACTCGATCTCAAACTCTGGCAGAAACACTTTCAGCTTAGCTTAGCATAGATCATTGAATCGGATTATACCATTAGCATCTCGTTCAAAAAATGACTAAAGGGTTTAGATAATTTTCCTATTTAAAGCGTGACTCTTTTGTAGTTACATTTACCATTTTTTAATCCATTCAGTCAATCTCTGAGTCTGGCGGGAGCACTTTTAGCTTAGCTTAGCATAGATCATTGAATCGGATTAGACCATTAGCATCTTGCTCAAAAAATGACCAAACGGTTTAGATAATTTTCTTATTTAAAGCGTGACTCTTTTGTAGCTACATTTACCATTTTTTAATCTATTCAGTCAATCTCTGAGTCTGGCGGGAGCACTTTTAGCTTAGCTTAGCTTAGCTTAGCATAGATCATTGAATCGGATCAGACCATTAGCATCACACTTGAAAATAATCAAACGGTTTAGATAATTATCTTATTTAAACCTTGACTCTTTTGTAGTTACATTTACCATTTTTTTATCCATTCACTCGATCTCAAACTCTGACAGAAACACTTTTAGCTTAGCTTAGCATAGATCATTTTATCGGATTAGGCCATTCGCATCACACTCAAAAATGAACAAACAGTTTAGATAATTTTCCTATTAAAAGCGTGACTCTTTTGTAGCTACATTTACCATTTTTTTATCCATTCAGTCAATCTCCGAATCTGGCGGGAGCACTTTTAGCTTAGCTTAGCATAGATTATTGAATCGGATTAGACCATTAGCATCTCACTCAAAAATGACTAAAGGGTTTAGATAATTTTCCTATTTAAGGCTTGACTCTTTTGTAGTTACATTTACCATTTTTGAATCCATTCAGTCAATCTCTAAGTCTGGCAGCAGCACTTTTTTGCTTAGCTTAGCTTAGCATAGATCATTGAATCGGATTAGACCATTAGCATCTCGTTCAAAAAATTACCAAACAGTTTAGATCATTTTCCTATTTAAAGCTTGACTCTTTTGTAGCTACATCGTGTACTAAGACCAGCAGAAAATGAATTCTGGTGTAATAATCAAGGAACTTTGCTGCTGTACAGTGACTGCAACAGGTGTAAATATATTATGCATTGATTGTAGCATGAATTAACATGTTGCTATGATTGATTAGCATGTTTCAAACATGGATTAGCATGCTTGTAGATTTAATTAGCATGTAGTTGTTAGTAGCATGTTGTTAACGTGAATTAGCATTCTGTTAACATGTTTCTATCACTGATTTGCAAGTTTCAAACATGGATTAGCATGCTTGTAGACTTAATTAGCATGTTTGCTAGCACGTAGTTGTTAGTAGCATGTTGTTAACATGAATTAGCATTCTGTTAACATGTTTCTATCATTGATTTGCAAGTTTCAAACATGGATTAGCTATGCTTTTAGATTTAATTTGCATGCTTGCTAGCATGTTTGTAGTATTTTGTTGTTAGTAGCATGTCGATAACGTTGTTGCATGTTGATGTTTCTAGATTGAATTTTAACATGTTAACATGTTTCTAGCGTGAATTAGCAATGTTGTTTGCAGCTTTTTTTTTTACATGAATTGTCCTGTTGCTAGCATGTTTCTAGCATATTTGTGACTATTTAAAGGGCACCTATTTTACCCCTTTTTCCAGATGTAAGATAAGTCTTTTGTGTCTCTAGAATGTGTCTGTAAAGTTTCAGCTCAAAACACCCATCAGATTATTGATTATACCCTTCAGAACGTTGGATTTTCTGCTCTGAACAACCATGTAGCTGTTTTTGTGCCCTCAATCTCCGCATTAGCTGCGTCAGATAAACAGCACAGTGACAGATATGAAGGAAGCAGATCTCACGTAACGTTTGTGAGAAATACTACAGTAAGAACTTTCCCAATGATTATTTGATGTATTTGTTGTGGAGTTGCAACGATGAGTCACAGATCACAACCCATGGTTCGGAACGCACGTGACCCGCGGATTAATAACTTTTTTTTTAACTTGAAGGTTAATCCAACATTTATAACATTTGCAGAGAGATCGCCTCCCGCTTCATTCAAATCACGTGTATGAAAGCATTTTGGCTTCCCTGTAAAATATAATGATGACAGACGAAGTTGTGGTGGGACCTAAATGCTTTCTTGGGTTATTAATTAAAGGTGTTTTCTGTCACAGTTCGTTTAGCCTGCATTAATGCATTCAGTGTAAAGCTGTACGATTAAACATTAAAAGATTGTGATCTCAATTCAAACCCGCGCAACATAAATGATAAATAATGATTTGCATATGTTTATTAATCCTTCCAAGCATTGCATTCAAATCTGCGTTTGATCGAGAGAGATTCAGTTTTTACACTTTTTTGCAGTTAGTTACAAACAATTAAATAACACAGAAGTACTGGGAGAACCGTTTATAGTTCAGATATAAACACAGATGTTTATGGCAAATATTAAAATCACCGTTTAATGGAACTTGACGCTGGTGAATGTTGTAGCAATTACATTGTGTAACCAATGGGTGGCGACAAACAACCATCAAAATTATGTCACTGAATAGGTTTTCAAAAATGATCCACCTATAATGAAACATGAAGTTTTATGTGTGAATTGTTGAATCATTAGTTGAAAATAAAGATGATATGTTTTACAAGATGTTAGATTTCTATATTTAGCATTATCAGCAACAGTAGCAAAGATGATTTGGTATTGAATATTTTCCTTTACTTCAGCTGGTTCTTTCTTGATTTTTATTTTTATTCAGATTACAGGTTCTAAGTTCTGTTTGTTAAAACCAATGGTTTTTGCAGTAATATTTTTGTATAAATGTCAAGCAAATGGCATTTGTCTCCTCCCTTTTTTGCTCCGGGTCCGATCTGTGACTCAAAAACCGTAGTGTGATCCGAACCGTGAGATTTGTGATCCGTTACACCACTAGTCACAGACAATGTCATTACAAAGTTCATGCACGCACACACACAGACACACACAGCACATGCGTTTAACTTTGCACTGTTTTTGCACGGCAAATGTGACAGGATATACATTAATATCCACTGCTGTATGGATATCCGTTATGTTAATGTTCAAAATAAACCTGATTTAACGTCCACAACCCGGGATTGAAGCGTCTTCTTTTATAATTGTACTGACACGCGGCTGTGGTGATGAAGTAAAGCTGAAGTAAATCGCTGTAATTCATTACACACATGCACTGTTTTAAACACCTGTTAAACTTGTGAAACTCACTCTTGATCACATTTGATGATGATTGATGATCACAGAGAGCTGAACAGATCTTTTAATCTCAGTTGCTTTGCGCACGTCCTGTCTTGTTGATTTGATTATACACGTTATTATGGAGACATGTTAATACGCAGCTGTCAATCAATTCGGTGGGCGGGGGAACCGCACTCCTACGTCAAGTTGCGGTCGGCCTCAAAATGGGAGGGATTTGGATGCTATTTTAATGTCTGGAAATTAAAAAAAAGAGACTTATTGTCTTTATATCACCCCAATATGACTGTGGACACACTATACTACACACAGTTCTGTCCAAACAGCTTACAAAAGATGATTTTCATCATAGGTGCCCTTTAAAGCATGAATCTTCTGTTGTTGTGTACTTGTGTACTAAGAACAATGGAAAATGTAAAGTTATAAAAATAACAGCGTTTCATTTTCTGCTGGTCTTAGTGCACAATGTGTCTACAGAAGCTTTAAATAGGAAAATGATCTAAACTCGTTGGTCATCTTTGAGTGAGATGCTAATGGTCTTTGATTCAATGATCTATGCTGATCTGACCTATGCTAAGCTAAGCTAAGCTAAAAGTGCTATTAGGAGACCGGGCTGAATGGATTCATAAACTCTACTGTTTAACTCTAGTGGAGCTGTAAAATGAGCGTATTTTCAATCCTTAATAGATGCTTGATATCCTGTCGTTACTGAGAGTTGATGTCTTCATATACAGGTGACGCGATGTGGCATCATCACATGCATAACACAGGCTATACTATACGCTGCAGATGCATATGTATAGTATGTGAACAAGAGAGTATTCAGGTTTATGCTTTATTAAAGTCTTGTGAAGGAGGAAATGAGCTGCTGATATTGAATAATGAACTCTTCATGGTTCTGTGCTGTTCTTAAGGAGGATGGACTGCTGGAGAAACCAGATCCACTATTGACCATCAAACTCTGTCCTGCTGGTGACCTTCAGCAGGATCTCCAGATGACACACGCACACACGCACACACACACACACACACACACACACACATACACACACGCACACACAAACATTCACAGACACACACGCATGCACACACGCAAACACACACACACACACATGCACACACACACATTCTGACACACACACACAAACACATACACTCAGACACAGTAACACTCACAATACACACACACAAACATACATTCATAGACATACACATGCACACACACATACACACACTCACACTCACACACACACACACACACACACACACACACA
>CAIGQV010018227.1:1356618-1367600 GCA_903798115.1 Danio jaintianensis
ACACACACACACACACACACACACACACACACACACACACACACACAGATATTTGGACTAGAAACAACACAAAAACTATAAGCAGCTCTAAGCAGCAAAAACTCTTTTTGCACAGAGAGCTTAAATCATTATAATATTTATTTTAAAAATGGAGTCATTTGGTGATTTGGCGTTTCTGTGTGGAGTTTGCATGTTCTCCCCGTGTTGGCGTGGGTTTCCTCCGGGTGCTCCGGTTTCCCCCACAGTCCAAACACATGCACTATAGGGGAATTGGATGAACCAAATTGGCCGTAGTGTGTGTGTGTGTATGAGTGTGTATGGATGTTTCCCAGTACTGGGTTGCAGCTGGAAGGGCATCCGCTGTGTAAAACATATGCTGGATAAATTGGCGGTTCATTCCGCTGTGGCGACCCCTGATTAATAAAGGGACTAAACCAAAAAGAAAATGAATGAATGAATAATCTTTGCCCAGCACTAATTATTTGTGATAATTATTTTGTACTTTTAAATATTTTAACATTATACATTCATTTTCCAACTATTTACATGTTGAAAAAGTACTTTAAACTCTATTAAAAATACATTAATATTTAACATATCAGAACTGAGCGAAAGTCATTTCTTTCGTTCCACGTTACATTCGTCCCTGCTCTCCCCTATTGCAAAAATAATGCAATAATAAAAACCGGTTTCCCAAACAGCACAGACAGACAGGCGCAAATATGGTTTTGATCTACTTTTTAATACAGGTTTCATTGGTTTCATTGTTTTTTTAATGCATCAATTTGAAAAGTTTATTTTTTATTGTTTTTTTTACTAGTATTCAGTTTTTATTGCATTTTATTTAGTGCTGGGCTAAGACTAATCTGTTCTTTTAAATAAATCGCAGGTTTTTTTGCATAATATATGTGTATATTTGACATAATATAATAATATATAAAAATCTAATATCATAATATGTGTGTTGTGCATATTTATTATGTATATATAAATGCACACATGCATGCATATATTTGAGAAAATGCTTATTTATATTTAGATATAAAATATATATGTGATACAAATTCTACATATATACATTTAAACATTGTAACAAAATAGTTTTGAATAGTTTTGTTTTTATGCATGTGTATCACATTTATTTGTGATAATTATTTATTTGTATTTTTAAATATTTTAACATTATACATTCCAACTATTTACATATTGAAAAAGTACTTTAAACTCTATTAAAAATGCATTATTATTTAACAAATCAGAACTGTATTCCAGTACAAATATCGAAATACTCTTAAATCAACACTAGAAATCTGAAATTGAATAAAGTTAACCAAGTTTTATAACACTGTCGGAAGATTTTCTATATTAATAACTATTAATAAGCAGCAAATTAGGAGTTTATAGAGCAAAAGTCATGTTTGATAGTTTTTCATAGTGATAATTGTACCTAAAATAAAGTGTTACCTAAACTAACATGCATAAACTTGCTTGATTTTAATGTTGTTGTATTTTTAGAAAACGTATAAGACTTAATATCTTACAGCATTTTTGCATTAATCAACATAATATCTATACAAATAATATCTTTGAAGCTTCCTTCATTTTTCACAATCCTCGCCATAGCTTGAAACAGTTCAGCAGTGTGACAAATGAATTAAAAGTACAAATATTTCAATTAATATGAGGTCAGAAAAGTTGCACGTATAATCACGACAAGAACGAGGATCAAAAAAAGCCGTTTCAGATAAAGTACAGCATGTCACGCCACAGGACACGTCAACCAGAGATCTGAGCCTTAAACAAGATTAATACTGTAATTAACATCTCAAAAGCTGCAGTTCGCAACTTAAAATTCACCCAAAAAGGGAATATTCTGCCATCATTTACGTCGTTTTTCAAAATGAGATATTTAGCAGAATGTTCATGCTGCTCTTTTACAAACAACCAAGTGCAATCAGAATTTCTAATCGCAACAGAAGTCATAAGAAAACAAAGGCAAGCAAAAAATTTGGGGTTTTCTCCTTGGATATATGTAAACTCCCTGTATACGAAAGATTATCAGACTTTTAGATCGTTGTGTAAACCATTGCTTTGGTTGACACGTGTGGGATTTGTTTTGTTTGTTTGTTTTTATTACACTTATTCTAAAAAGTTTTTATACATTTTTCTAATATAGATTTTGGGGGTCAATAATTGTTTCAATCATTTTGGATCCATGCTTATTTTGCTCAGACAAACAGATGAATTGTTTGATTTAATGACATATGTTTTTTTGTTTATACAATAACTGGATATTCAGCTGATATGATATTCTAATTTATATTTGTATTGCATATTGATTTTGGAGCTCAATAAATGTTACAATCATGTTGGGTCTGTGCTTATTTTGCTTAGATAAATAGATTTTTTTTTTAAATAACCTGATATCAATTTTCTAGGTTTTTATTTTTAATTGAATTTGTATAATATATGTATAACATAGATTTTGGAGGTTAATAATTGTTCTAATCATTTTGGATCCATAGGTTTATTTATATATTGTTTTAATTACATTTCTTTTACAGTAACTGCATATTCAAAATACAATATTCAAATTGATCAATAGTTTCATTGATTTATTTATGCTTTGTTTTTATTATTATTATTTTTACAATAACCTGATATTCAGCTGGGATATGAATTTTCTACGGGGTTTTTTTCTCAATTTAAGTTTTATAATATAGATTTTGGAGGTCAATAATTGTTCCAATAATTTTGAATCCATGCTTAATTTCCTCAGAAAAATGGTTTGATTTATACATGTTTTTTTTTTTATTTATTATTATTTTTTAACAATAACCTTATATTCAGCTGGCTTATGAATATTCTAAGTTTTTATTTTTTATTTAAGTTGTATAATATAGGCGTCACGGTGGCGCAGTGGGTAGCACGTTCGCCTCACAGCAAGAAGGTCGCTGGTTCGAGCCTCGGCTGGGTCAGTTGGCGTTTCTGTGTGGAGTTTGCATGTTCTCCCCGTGTTGGCGTGGGTTTCCTCCGGGTGCTCCAGTTTCCCCCACAGTCCAAACACATGCGCTATAAGGGAATTGATGAACTAAATTGGCCGTAGTGTATGAGTGTGTGTGTGAGAATGAGTGGGTATGGGTGTTTCCCAGTACTGGGTTGCAGCTGGTAGGGCATCCGCTGTATAAAGGGACTAAGCTGAAGGAAAATGAATGAATGAATTTTGTCATTTGTGGAAAATCCTATAAATAAAGTGCGTAATAAAGAAAAGCCCGTCAGAATCTTCATTTATGACTGAACTCTGCATGAAAACCGGCTGTTGGCCACGCATAGTAACTCATGTGCTATTTATACCCAGAAGAGCCTTTATACGGTGAATTGTTGATGAGGTCAGATTAGACATGGTTCATAGACATATTCACGCCGCGATGAATGCTCCCTTTCCATCAGTCTGAGAATATAGTCCACAACACAAGCACAAAACCACAACACTGAGCTCAATCCGCCCTATAAAGACAATCCATTAAGACTTACTGGATTCCCTCGCACAAAAAATAACTCCAGTTCTGCTCCTCGTGTCTGTTCTAATAATAGACGCGGCATGCAGAGAAACCAAGAAAAGACATTTGCAGACCTGCAGAAATCTCTGGATGCTCTTATGAGGGCTCTTTATAGGGCGCTTCTGCATTTCCAAGGGCCCTTAAAACTCTAATAGGCGGCTACACTGTACAAAATATCCCGAAATTAGCAGTTTTCCATATTTTGTGATTCATGTTTTTATTTTTCCCCATTTATTTATGCTTTTGAATGGCATTATGGGAGCTTGATCATTCTTGCGACAGCTTTTAACCTTGAAGAGTTTAAAAAAGTGACTTTTATGAACATATTTAATAGTTTAAAGTGATATACTGTCTGGGTTGGTGTTAGGGCTGCACAATATATCGTTTCAGCATCAATATAGCAATGTGTGCACCTGCAATAGTCACATCTGCAATGCTTTGAGTTGACATTGCAGTGTAATTTTTACATTTACATTTACAAAGCAATAAAGCATGCACGGTTTATATCACTTTTATCTTTGCTTTATTGCATTTATCTATGCTTGTAATTTATTACATGTTATGCATAATTCACTGTCCTACAGAATCATCCCAATCAACCTAAATTAATACAATTTGTAACACTTCAAGGGCCAATTCTCACTATAACAGTTGCCAAGTTATTGAGATATTATTAGTACTTATAAAGCACATATTATGTGATCTTATATTACATCCCTAATCAATACCTAAAGTACCTTAATAACTATTAACAAGGAGCAAATTAGGAGTTTTTTGAAGCAAAGGTCATAATGGTTTGCTAAGGTTTGCTAAAGTGTGACCAAAAAAATCTTTCCAAATAGTGATATTCAATAATTAGCTAGAATTGTTTAGATACAGTATATCGCAATATATATCGCAGAAAAACAAAATACCGCAATGTCAGATTTTTCCATTATCATGCAGCCCTACAAAACCTTGTAATAAACTGCCAGTGCATTGTCTTATTTTACAGACTTATTTCTCTAAATATAATTATTTCTTATTCATTCATTTTCTTTTCGGCTTAGTCCCTTAATTAATCAGGGGTTGCCACAGCGGAATGAACCGCCAACTTATCCAGCATATGTTTTACGCAGCGGACGCCCTTTCAGCTGCAACCCATCACTGGGAAACACCCATACACACTCATTCACACTCATACACTACAGACAATTTAGCTTACCCAATTCCCCTATAGCACATCTGTTTGGAGTTGTGGGGGAAACCGGAGCACCCGAAGGAAATTTCCACACAGAAATGCCAACTGACCCAGCCGAGGCTCGAACCAGCGACCTTCTTGCTGTGAGGCGACAGCGCTACCCACTGCGCCACCGTGTCGCCATTATTTCTTATACATTATATGATTTCAAACTACTAAAATGTCACTAAATGTCACTTTGTTAAACTGTAGAGTTGCATTTTCAACATCAGAAGTGGACAGAGCAGAGATCAACATCCCATAATGTAATTCACAACCGCAAATAAACCCAAAACACACAAAATACAGAAACTGTTCATTAAGATATATTTTTACAGTGTATGGATGGTGATATGGACATTGTGAAAAAAACTATAATCAAGTTCTGTAAAGGTCCTCTGAAATTAAAATAACGGTTTTTTGATGTTAGTATCAGTAGGCCTGTCACAATAATCAATATATCGACTTATCCTGCAATGTTTGGAGATGACCTCAATTATTTTTACCATTGCAGTATATATTTACAAATTCACAAATAACGTTAAAGCCATTTTACAATGACATTTATGTTGTACCTCACCGCTGTCAGAGTTTATAATTAGATATTTACCTAATAGGACATTTAATAGTGTATATAATAGGACATTTACCTATTTAACACCAAATTATAGAATCTAAATAACCTTAAGAATGATACGTATTTTAAAGTGTTTATGGCTATTTGCATTATTATGCTGTTATATAATCATTATCGAAGTGACAATCTCGAAATGACAATAATACCGCTTATCGCAACAATTTCTGTGACAGTATATCGCACAATAAAAAAATCCTTATCGTGACGAACCTTAATATCAGTATGTAGTTTTAAGGATATCTACACTACCTGACAAAAGTCTTGTCGTCGATCCCAGTTGTAAGAGCAACAAATAATAACTTGACTTCTAGTTGATCATTTGGAAAAGTGGCAGAAGGTGGATTTTTCCCATGAATCATCTGTTGAACTGCATCCCGATCGTCACAGATACTGCAGAAGACCTACTGGAACCCGCATGGAGCCAAGATTCTCACAGAAATCAGTCAAGTTTGGTGAAGGAAAAATCATGGTTTGGGGTTACATTGAGTATGGGGCGTGCAAGAGATCTGCAGAGTGGATGGCAACATCAACAGCCTGAGGTATCAAGACATTTGTGCTGCCCATTACATTACAAACCACAGGAGAGGGCAAATTCTTCAGCAGGATAGCGCTCCTTCTTATACTTCAGCCTCCACATCAAAGTTCCTGAAAGCAAAGAAGGTCAAGGTGCTCCAGGATTGGCCAGCCCAGTCACCAGACATGAACACTATTGAGCATGTCTGGGGTAAGATGAAGGAGGCATTGAAGATGAATCCAAAGAATCTTGATAAACTCTGGGAGTCCTGCAAGAACGCTTTCTTTGTCTTTCCAGATGACTTTTTTAATAAGTGATTAAGTGAAGCTCATGGGAATCATACACAATATTTATTCTTTTTCCACTGCACCATGCAACATTATTTCTGTTCAGTGACAAGACTTTTGTCTAAGCACAGTCAGACCTTACTGTCCTAATTAAATCATTCAAAATCAAGGCATGTTCATATTTTATTTTGGTAAAAATAAGCGTAATCTAGAGGCCTTTGCCTTTCATATAAGCCACTTCTGATACCAAATGATCAACTAGAAGTCAACTTATTATTTGCTGTTCCTAAAACTTGGACAGGTGACAAGACTTTTGTCAGGTAGTGTATAAGCTAGTGTGCTCCAAAACAGTGACAAAACTCACAATATAAATCTGATATAAACATCCAAATCTTGCAGTTTGTCACTTCCGCCTAAATGAATACAATCAGAGGAATTGATTAATAATAAGACGAGCTCAGGTAATGTGGCGTGTGAATGAAAGCGCCTGCACAGCTGTGTTTGCAGATGTGGGAAATCAGAAAGCAACAGAGCCAAACTGAGTCTGGGATGAAACTAGATACTGTGACACCAGCATCAAAAAAATAAATAATGCAATGATAAAAATGCATACCTGTCAAAACAAATTCTGCGTCATCTACTGTAACACTATGAGGATGATCTATACGCTCAGACAAGTAGATCGATAATTTGATTGATTGATTGATTTTTACAATACTCAGCTGGGATATGCATTTTAACATGAATCATATAATAAGTTTTTTCATAATGTATATACTGTACATTTTAATTTTATTACATATTGGTCAAAGATGATGACGGGGTTTTTAAACATATATATTTTTGTACATTAGAATGTTTAAACAATTTTTTTGCATGCAGAACTTGATTTTATGTATATAATATGCAAAAATAAGCCACTTAACTACTGTTGAGTGTAATATTGAGGTTGTATTTAATGCTTTCTATAAATATAAAATTTTAATATAGGAAGTCTCATCTTTGACCCATATGTTTTTCATTAATTTTCCTTCGGCTTAGTCCCTTTATTCATCAGGGGTCGCCACAGCGGCCAGCATATTCCAGCATATGTTTTACGTAGCGGATGCCCTTCCAGATGCAACCCAGTACTGGGAAACACCCATACACACTCATTCACACACACACACACTCATACACTACGGCCAAGTTAGTTTATCCAATTCCCCTATAGCGCATGTGTTTGGACTGTGGGGGAAACCGGAGCACCCGGAGGAAACCCACACCAACACGGGGAGAACATGCAAACTCCACACAGAAACGCCAACTGACCCTGCCGGGACTCGAACCAGCAACCTTCTTGCTGTGAGGCGACAGTGTTAACCACTGAGCCACCGTGTTGCCCCATATATATATATATATATATATATATATATATATATATATATATATATAGTTTGTTTGTCACATCATCAACTTGTGGCTATTTCATGTTCATAGATAAGAACATATTACATAATAATAACAACACCAACTTCATAAATTAATGAAAGTTGATACAAAAACACTTGGAATTTTATATGAAAATATTAAATGTGATTTTTCACTTTGATATATGATAAACAACTTAAAATTTGTCCCAGAGAGACTAATTAAATATTGTAATCTTGCTTTGTTTTCTGGTAATGACTTGTTTTGAATTGATAATGCATGACCTTGAAAAACATTACTGTCTTAATATTATTTACTTTTAGTCATTTTTCATATGTATCAGTACAAATATCTAAGCATTCTTAAATGAAAACTTAACATGATGACTCGAGATGAAAAATAAGAGCAAATACTGTCATAAAATCTTTTTAATATTAATGTATTTAAATAATGTATTTTGTCATTTTAATGTATTTAATTCAAAGGCAGCACGACATATTTTTTCTCCATTAATTGGCTGATTTATTTTGATGTTATTTTGTTATTTATATTTCACTGATTATTATTATATATATTTTTTTATTAAATAATCTACAGCTTAAAATAATAAATATATTTATTTAAAATAAATAAATTATCAATATTTAAATAAAATATTTAAATAATCTAAAGCTTAAAATAATAAGGTATATTTACTTAAAATACATAAATAAATAATCAATATTTAAATAAAATATTTAAATAATCTAAAGCTTAAAATAATAAAGTATATTTACTTAAAATACATAAATAATCAATATTTAAATAAAATATTTAAATATTCTAAAGCTTAAAATAATAAAGTATATTTACTTAAAATACATAAATAATCAATATTTAAATAAAATATTTAAATAATCTAAAGCTTAAAATAAAAAAGTATATTTCCTTAAAATTAAAAATATAAATAATCTATAAATTAAATTTTTTAATAATCTAAAGCTTAAAATAATAAAGTACATTTACTTTAAATGTAAAATATAAATTATATATATATTCATTCATTCATTTTCTTTTCGGCTTAGTCCCTTAATTAATCTGGGGTCGCCACAGTGAAATGAACCGCCAACTTATCCAGCATATGTTTTACGCAGCGGATGCCCTTCCAGCTGCAACCCATCACTGGGAAACACCCATAAACTCTCATTCACACTCATACACTACGGACAATTTAGCTTACCCATTTCCCCTATAGCACATGTCTTTGGACTTGTGGGGGAAACCGGAGCACCCGGAGGAAACCCACGCCAACACGGGGAGAACATGCAAACTCCACACAGAAATGTCAACTGACCCAGCCGGGACTCCAACCAGCGACCTTCTTGCTGTGAGGTGAAAGCTTTACCCACTGCGCCGCCCCATAATATATATATATAAATAAAATATTTTAATAATCTAAAGCTTAAAATAATAAAGCATATTTTCCTAAAATGAAAACTAAGTGCAAATGTCAGATTTTGTCTAATTTTCAGCATAAAAACTAACATTTGAATTCTGTCATTTTGCATATCATGTAAATTTACATTCATGCATTTTCATCCAGTGTGTCTCGCATTATATCAGAGCAGCGTGCTCAGTTTATGCGTTTCCTTGAGAGCTTAAACACATGACCTTGAGGATATTACAGCGCTTACAGTGCAGAGCTCTACTGTTGAACAAATGCTGAGATATCTGTATTAAAAATAGAGAAGAAGAAGAAAACCCCTTTGTGCAATGCAATTATTATAAATACAGATGCTCACCACCCAAACCTGGTGCTTCTACAAGATTGCAAAAAATACAGGATGATTTCTTTACTCACAAAACGTTCTGCACTGCAAAATATGCTTTTCTTCATCTTGTAAATATGTCATTTTTTGTCTTGTTTCTAGTCCAGATATCTAAAACTTCTTTAAATCAAGAAATACTGTTTTGTTTCCCCTTCAAAACAAGAAAAATAATCTCGTTTTTGGTTTAAATAAGATTATTTTACTATTATTAAATTATTATTTAAGTATCTATTATTATACTATTAGTATTTAGGTATCGTGATAATACCCTATCGTGATAAAAGCTTCAGCAATTAATCGCAACAAGAAAAAAATACTGTCTTATAGACTTGAACTGATTTGTCTCCCTTCATTGAGGCTGACTGTTTATGCATTAAATAAAGTGCAAAACCGATACCGTCAACAGTATTAACCACAAAACATGCCCACTAAACAGCTCTGCGTCTAATAAAGTGCTTGTTCCTCTGGGCTTCTGAATGATTGCTTTTAGAGCGTCTCGGGGAACGCTGATTTAATTCTGTCTATATTTTAGTAATCAGATTTGAATATGAAGTGTTGAGTGGGCCGCAATCCCAGAGTTCAATGCTGAGAGGTCTGGAATCTGTACGCTCAGGCTTTACTAAACAATAGCTGGATTACTGAGGAGAGCCACTGACCTTATGTCTGGACGAATCAAAGGAGACCCGTCACACACACACACGCATGCACACACACACCCACGCTCCATACTGTACATCAAAAACCTCACCAAATGTCTCTCTCTGCACTGCAACCAGTGGCTAGACTAGAGCTAGACTGGTGAAAATGTGCATGCATAACTTTTAATGGTTATAACTATGCACACATTTACTACTGAACTATTGAATAGATTAGACCTGTCACAATAATCAATATATGGACTTATGGCACAACACATGGACATGACCTCAATCATTTTTGGTGATGCAATATATATCGCCCATACATAAAAACCAATTCTAGCAACACGTTCAGCTGATTGTGCAACATCTCGATCTCTATTGGAGGCGTCAGTGTCAGTATGGTTAAACACTGTAGTATTTACTGTAAATTACTATAGTATATTCTCATGTGGGTGTCTGACAGCTGAAAGTAGATCTGGCAGCAGATATCACAGCCTCTGTTACTCTTTACCTTGCACTTTTGTGTTAACATTGATTATTATTTATTTAGGATATTTTACATTCTGACTCCAATGCCTCATTATTAAATTGACTATAATTAAATGAAACATTCTTAGGAATAAAATATGATGTGTTCTTTGGAGGAGTGCACTTGCATTGTGATGATCTTATATTGTCATTCTGGCATTATATAATGAGTGGCATGAAATGGTCTTAAAATGACAATAATATAGTTTATCACAATATATTTTGGTGCGATATATCATACGACAATAATACATATCGTGACAGGCTTAAGATAGATAGATAGATAGATAGATAGATAGATAGATAGATAGATAGATAGATAGATAGATAGATAGATAGATAGATAGATAGATAGATAGACAGATAGACAGATAGATA
>CAIGQV010018227.1:1444043-1454729 GCA_903798115.1 Danio jaintianensis
GTATATTTCATTCATGTTTCATTTTTTGAACATACAGCGGTCTATATAATAAACTGAAGTGAAATTTAAAAGCTAAAGATTTC
Source organism: Danio jaintianensis (assembly GCA_903798115.1). Taxonomy (NCBI): domain Eukaryota; kingdom Metazoa; phylum Chordata; class Actinopteri; order Cypriniformes; family Danionidae; genus Danio; species Danio jaintianensis. The sequence goes on from CAIGQV010018227.1 coordinate 1,444,127, forward strand.
CTTTTTAAAAAGTATTTTCTGCTCACTAAGGCTGCATTTACTGCATTTGACCATGAAGTTTGTTTTCAATAATCAGAAATGTTTCTTAATCTTCAAATAATCATATCAGACTGATTTCTGAAGGATTATGTGACACTAAAGACTTAAGTAATGATGCTGAAAACTCAGCTGTACATCACAAAAATAAATGATAGTTTACTATATATTTAAACAGCAAACAGCTATTTTAAACTTGAATACTATTTCAGATTTGTGCTGTATTTTTAATCAACTAAAAGCAGCCTCTGTGAGCAGAAGAGACTTTTTATTGTCTCAGTGCCGCTCAAACCTTCAAACCGCTTTGATCGCAGATGAATCTGGAGTCAAAGAAGACAAAAAGAAAAAGACTTTACAGAAAAACATAAACGGCAGCGCAGAAGCATAAAACAACAGCAAACTTCATCTTTGGCATATTCATACCACACACACACACACCTCTATTAAGCAGTATTTTTAATGATGTCATTCATTTTCCTTCGGCTTAGTCCCTTTATTTATCAGGCATCACCACAGCGGAATGAACCGCCAACTATTCCAGCACATGTTTTACACAGCGGATGCCCTTCCAACTGTAACCCAGTACTAGGAAACACCCATACACACTCACATTTACACACACACTCATACACTACGGCCAATTTAGTTAATCAATTCCCCCATATTGCGCGTGTGTTTGGACTGTGGGGGAAACCGGAGCACCCGGAGGAAACCCACGCCAATTTAGCAATGCCAACTGACCCAGCCAGGACTCGAACCAGCGACCTTCTTGCTGTGACGCAACAGTGCTAATCATTGAGCCACATTGCCAGCCCTATTTATAATGTCAGATATTTATTATGTCAGAAAAGATTTCTATTTCAGATAAATGCTGTTCTTCTGAACTTTACACTTATCAAAGAAAGATGATTAAAAAGCTCAGCTGTTTTCAACATAATAATAATATAATAATAATAATAATAATAATAATAATAATAATTGTTAATAACAATAAAAAATTGCGTATTATAAAAAATACATCAAATGAAATCTGATATCAAATCAGAAAAATGTTAAATTTTATTGATCAAAAATACAGAATGATTCCACATTTCCCTAATAATAATAATAATAATAATAATAATAATAATAACATAAATAATAATAATAGTAGCGGTAGTAATAATAATTCTTAATAACAATCTTAATAATAATCTCCTAAATATATAATAAAATACATCATTTTAAACATTTTTATCTAAACAAATACATTTTAAATTCTCTGTTTTATACACTTTAATGAAAAAAGATTTTTTTCCAAATGCTGTTGATATTTAACAATAATAATAATAATAATGATAATAATAATAATAATAATAATAAATTTATATAAAAACAATAATATATATATATATATATATATATATATAAAATGAAAATTAGCATATTATAAACATCAAATTAAATCAGACATCAAATTTAAAAAAGCTTTAATTTTATTAATCAAAAATAGAGAATGACTCCACATTCCCCTAATAATAATAATAATAATAATAATAATAATAATAATAAAAATAATAAAAATAATAATTAGTAATAATAATAATAATAGCAGCAATAATAATAACTCCTTCTAAATGTATAATAAAATACATTATTTTAAACATTTTTAATTATTTTTTAATCTAAACAAATACCTTTTAAATTATCTTCTTTATGCACCTTAATGAAAACTATAATGTTCTGAGAAGATGTTTTTCCAAATGTTGCTGATATTTAATAATAATAAATAATTAAATAAATAAATAAATAAATAATATATTAAAATAAAAAATAAATAAATTATATAAAAAAATACAATGTAAAATAAAAAACAGAATATAAAAAGTAAAGAGAGTTATATATCTATATCTATATATATATATATATACACACAGTTGCAATCAGAATTATTAAACCCTCATTGAATTTGTTTTCTTTTTTAAATATTTCTCAAATGATGTTGATGAATTTTTCACAGTATTTCCTATAATATTTTTTCTTCTGGAGAAAGTCTTATTTGTTTTATTCGGCTAGAATAAAAGCAGTTTTTTATTTTAAAAAAAAACATTTTAAGGTAAAAATTATTAGCCTCTTTAAGCTATATTTTTTTCGATTGTCTACAGAACAAACCACTGTTATACAATGACTTGTCTAATTACCCTATCCTGTCTAGTTAACCTAATTAACCTAGTTAAGCCTTTAAATGTCACTTTAAGCTGTATAGAAGTGTCTTCAAGAATATCTAGTCAAATATTATGTGCTGTCATCATTGCAAAGAGAAAATAAATAAATTATTAGAAATGAGTTATTAAAACTATTATTTTTAGAAATGTGTTGAAAAAAATCTCTCCGTTAAACAGAAATTATGGCTAATAATTCAGGGGGTTTAATAATTCTGACTTCAACTGTATATATATATATATTATTATTATTTTATTTATCAAACAGATAGACCTAGAGGCGAAGAGAGAAAAGAAAGACTTTAAAGAAGTACACAAACGCCAGCGCAGAAGCATAAAAAACAGTAAACTTCACATGCGGCATATTCATAACCCATCTGCATGCGATTATTCTTCTGCACAATTCATTAAATCAATTAAGAGTTAGTGCGGAGCCAGCCAGCGATACACCGGAGACGGCGCTCTTGACTAATGCACGTTATTAATTCAGACAATAAGGTCATGCCTTCACATCTCATAAAAGCCGAGCGGCTGGGAGCGGAGCAGGGGATTGTGGGATAGATTTCAGACCTCTTTCATGCCGTGTTTTGGGCTCCCTTGTCACCTGCACTGCCTATTTTTAACATGTAACCATAACAACAGCTGTACTGCTTTACCAAAATAAGAGAACAGAGTGGCGTTTACAACAGTACAGACAAGAGAAAAGATAAAGATGAGCAAAAACTTCAGAGATGATGAAAGTATCGCTTAGAAAAAATCTCATGCATGCATAAACAACAGTAAATATGGAGAAGCTTACAATCATATCATAACATATATACAGTTAAAGTCAAATTTATTCACCCTCCTGTGAATTTCTTTTTCAAATATTTCCCAAATGATGTTTAACAGATTCGGGAACTTTTCACAGTATTTCCTATAATATTTTTTCTTCTGGAGAAAGTCTTAATTTATTTAAAACCATTTTAAGGTCAATATTATTCGCCCCCTTAAGCAATATTAGTTTTGGATTGTCTCCAGAACAAACCACTGTTATACAATGACTTGCCTAATTACCCTAACTTTACCCTAATTAACCTAGTTAAGCCTTTAAATGTCACTGTAAGCTGAATACTAGTGTCTTGAAGAATATCTAGTCAAATATTATGTGCTGTCATCATGGCAAAGATAAAAGAAATCAGTTATGCTGAGTTCAGACTGCATGATTATCAAAGTAGTGGCGTCACAGATGTTTTCCCACTGCATCACTATCTGAGCTAGTGTTCCATCACTGCTGTGTTAACACTGCATGACTATCTGGACAGGGGGTTTCACACTGCATGACTATACAATAGAAGAATCGCTGACAACTTGGTCTTGGTCCACAAACTACATCTCACAACCAAACACACGCGAGAAGTGACATGGAAACGAAGCAAGGTCACGTAATATATCTTTTTCCATTAACTACATAATGAGAAAGAAGCCTTTAGTGGGGTAGAACATGTACTCATTTTGCTTATTTTGAAGGGAATTAGCAATTTCTCTCCAACTTTTTTCTTTTTGGACCCGGTTGTGGTATTGCTCAGATGACACGTCAAACCGACATGGCTGCTCCTGCCAAATTTACACTAGTTATTCCTCCATTTCTTAGGCCTAAATAGACTGAAAAGAAGCTCTTAACTCCTCCCCCAACCTCCCGCTGACCTGCAGATACCCATACTAGTGGATGCTGCTCTCTAATTGGCTGTAGGTGATCGCTGATGTTGTTTTCAATCAGAACACATTTCACACGGCATGATTTTGAATCGCAGACAGTGAAGATTTTAATTATCTGAACCTATGTGAAGACATATTTAATTGGGTGAGTGGAGGGCCATATGAATCTGCCATTATATGTCTTTGAAAACAGGTGATAGGTTAAGGCAAAGGTGTCATAAAAGAGCACGAGAGAGGACTTGGGGATACAATGCAGAGCCATCTGTGTAAATAGAGCCAGAAAAGCATGAAATGTATACAACATATGTTAAAACTGTCATGTATGTTTGAAAAGACAGGTACTGTATGGGATAGAAGGGTCCAGTTTAGATGTTTAAAAACATAAACACTAATCATGATTGCCAAATTTCAACTATATGTGGTAAAACAGTGATGAATACATTAGATCTGTACATTATAAGGGCCAACAAGAAGAGGGGGCTTTAAATTGGGGTCGTAAAGTAGTAAGAGCAGGGAGAGGCCTGTTGAACCAAGAACCAGCTGTGAAAACACAAAGGTGGCAGGAAGCAAGGATAAAGGGTGTAGCAAATTTGAGGGACATCGGATTGTCCTGTGTTGAGACTAGAGATGGGTCTGCTTATGGACGTCTCTGCTTTTTTGGAAATAACCTCCAGACTAAGTTTGATTCATTAAGAGAAAAGCCGGAAACCACGACAACAGCTCCAGATATTTAGCATGCCAAATATCTGATGGGTGTCTCATCGGCGACTCAGTGATTTCAGACATTTGTTGGTGATTCTCAAAACCTGTTGGCGAGTCAAAATCAGGGTTAAAATCATGCAGTCTGAACTCTGCATTATTAGAAATTAGTTAGTTAATGCTTAAGGGGCTGATAATATTGACCTTAAAATGCTTGTAAAAAAATTAAGGACTGCTTTTATTCTAGCCGAAATAAAACAAATAAGACTTTCTCCAGAATAAAAAATATTATAGGAAATACTGTGAAAAATTCCTGAATCTGTTCAACATCATTTGGGAAATATTGGAAAATCTTCCACTGTAATTTGGTCAGTGATTTACTCCTCTGTGAAGCAGCAAGTAAAGCAGAAACTCATGAACCGAACCGCCGCTGCTAACAAGCATTTAGCTGACAATGGGTTAAAGCCAGAGTTTATTTTATTTATTTATTTTTGGTCAAAGCCAGAGGTCTGACGTCTCCGACTCCTCGGTTCACTGATGCTTTAGTTGGATCTAATTGCTCCCTGAGGGACCAATCCAGTGGTCAGATCCGGCCCGGTGCATTCTGGGTAACCTTCACCTCTCCAAACCCGAACCGGCAGGAGCAACGTTCACCGATCTGAACTCAACCATACAAGCGATCTTGTTAGAAAACCACGTCTCCTGTCCCAGCGCGCACATTAAATCTCATAATCCCAAATATTTCAGACATACTCTGGATTAGAGAGAGAGAGAGATGAAGAACTACAAAACATGTCAGACCAATCACATTTAAATATGGCTAACCAGATTTTGGCACTGGCATAAAATTTGATGTGTGTGTGTGAGTGGATGCATGTGTGTGTAAGTGCATGAATGTGTGTGAGTGCATGTGTGTTGTCTGTGTGTGTGAGTGCATGTGTTTGTGTGTGAGTGGATGCATGTGTGTGTGTGTGTGTGTGCGTGCGTGCGTGCGTGCGTGCGTGCGTGCGTGCGTGCGTGCGTGTGTGAGTGTGAGTGCATGTGTTAGTGTGTAAGTGGATGCATGTGTGTGTAAGCGCATGTGTGTGTGTGTGTGTGGATACGTGTGTGTTAGTGGATGCATGTGTGTGTTAGTGCATGCATGTGTGTGTGAGTGCATGCATATGTGTGTGAGTGCATGCATATGTGTGGATGCACGTGTTTGTGTGTGTGTGTGTGTGTGTGTGTGTGTGTGTGTGTGTGTGTGTGTTCTATATACGGGTGAAGACAAAATTATTCCTGTTAAATTAGAATAATTTTTTAGGTGATGTTTAACAAAGTTTTCTTCAACATTATATTTTTACTAACTGATTTCTTTTCTCTTTGCCATGATGACAGCACATAATATTTGACTAGATATTCTTCAAGACACTAGTATTCAGCTTAAAGTGACATTTAAAGGCTTAACTAGGTTAATTAGGGTAAAGTTAGGGTAATTAGGCAAGTCATTGTATAACAGTGGTTTGTTCTGGAGACAATCCAAAACTAATATTGCTTAAGGGGGCGAATAATATTGACCTTAAAATGGTTTTAAAAAATTAAAAACTGCTTTTATTCTAGCCGAAATAAAACAAATAAGACTTTCTCCAGAAGAAAAAATATTATAGGTAATACTGTGAAAAATTCCTAAATCTGTTTAACATAATTTGGGAAATATTTAAAAAAAGAAAAATCACAGGAGGGCGAATCATTTTGACTTTGAAAACACATTTTGTCCACACAGCCTGACCTCTGCATGAACTTTAAGAAAGATCCACATTTCTCAGTCCAATCTCTCAAGTTCATCATGTTTTCAAACATTTTGACGCCTCAAACACATCGCAAAGACAGATGCTTGAGAATGCCTGCGTTCATTTCTCTCACCTCTGAATATCTTCATCATCTGCCGCCCGGGGACCAGGCCGAGTTTGACTTTCATTTTACCACGTTCATTATTTGCTCTTGAAAATGTCTGCAGGATATGAGCACGAAAAAAAGGGAGCTCAGTCCTCGAGGAACAAAAGCAAACTTCATAACAACAGATGAAGTTAAGAGAGGCATTCGTCAGCCTGCGGCAATGGGAGGAAGCAGGAATCATAAATCTCTGGAGCTCGTCCTACTTTAGTGCTACGTGATCCAATACCAATGCAGCATCTGTAGCGTTCAGACAACATTAGAACCGGTGCGGTCTACAATCATCTCATTATAGACCAAATCTAGATATATTCAGTCAACATTTAGCCCGCTTCAGGAGTCACTTTTTTCTGTGCAATGCAATGCAAAAAAATAAATAAATAAATAATTGCAATTGACAAAAAGATCTTCAGCAAACAACAAGTATTTCCTTAGATGATTATATGTAACAGAAGCCAGCTAGTGAAGTGCTGTGCAGGTAAACCTCACTTCTCTGACCTCTAAAAGGTGCTCTAGTGACAGACGCTAGAGGCCATGGTCTTTAGCCTCCTTGTTAGAGCAACCGAATCCCATGCGGAGAGTCGCCAGTTCGATCCCAGCTTGGAGCGGGTTGGGTGGTGTAGTACCAGCGGGGTTACATATACAGTTAAAGTCTGGATTATTAGCCCCTGTATATTTTTTGAACACATTTCCAAACATAATAGTTTTAATAACTAATTTCCAACAACTCATTTTTCTAGTGCTGGGAAAAAATGAATTACGATTAATTGAATTCAAAATAAAAGTTTGTTTTGACAAATTAAGCGTGTGTAGTGTGTTTATTTATTAATGTTTATTTATTTTTACATATAAAATATATATGTATATGATACACATTATACATATACACACACATTTAAATATCTTTGTAACAAAATAGTTTTGTTTCTATGTATATGTTTGTATTCACAAACACATGATATAAACGAGCAATATCACGCGAGTAGCAGTGCGATGTGGCTGTATATCGGCACAGGTGGGAGGCGTGCGTTGTGTCCTTAGTGTCCCACCAGTGACGATATACAGCCATATCACACTGCTACGAGTGTGATATTGCGTTTATACAACAGTTCGATGGCATAATCATGTATATAAAAAAGAAAATCAAACACGGAGAGTCTCAAAACCCTTTTGTATTAGGAACTACTTTCTTCCGCCGTTCATTCACATCTGCAGCTGACGTCAGAACAGCAGAAACCGTTACTAATTCACCAACGTCACTTTAGAGCTAGTGTTTGAATGATTCTCTAGCGTAATGTCTAAAGTGAAGACAAAACAGCTGATTTTGCTCACATTTTAAGATTATAAGGCTGAACGGCATGAAATGCCATCAGTCTACAGAGATATCTCCCAGTATTTCTGTTGCAATCGGGAGATCATAATATTACTATGGTATAAATACAGCAATACAACATACAAAAGAGAGAGATCGACTTAGAAAGTCATTTACCTGTTTAATAATGATGTGATCAGCTGTAGTTTGAAATTACGCTGTTTTTTCTTAGGGCTTATTATGCGGTCTCTGTCGCCATCTTGTGGATGAACATCGTCAACCGTCTTTGCTCAAAGACAGGCTAATGTCCGCCGACGTGCTGTCTCTCCGAAATTATAAATATTTAAAATAGGCACTATCCTTATAAATAAACTGCATAGTTGCAATCTAAACAACTACATTCTCCACTAAAAAAAGCCTCAAAAGTACATTATGTTGCCCAACAGCTGCAATATTTGTCAAACTGTAGAGTGTCCTCTGCTTGTTGCTGTATGTGGGCGGAGTAATACACAAGGGTGAAGAGGCTGGATGAGTGCTGTTATTTGCAGAATATCGCATGGCTATCAGCCAATCAGATTCAAGAACCAGACAGAACTGTTGTACATACATATAATAATACACATATATGTATATATACATAATACACACATATATGTCAAAACAACTTTTGTTTTGGATGCGATTAATAGCATTTAATCTTTGCCCAGCACTACTAATTGTTTTTGTCTTTGTCATGGTGACAGTGAGTACGTTTACATGGACACCAATAGTACGATTTTAATACGATTAAGACAAAACCCTGATTAAGAGTCGACCATGTAAACAGCGATTTTTGATTAATTTAATCTGACTAATGTCATAATGAAACTACACAGAAATTGGATTAAGACATGTGGAGTATGCCGATTTTAGTCACATTACTGAAGTGTAGACATGTAAACACCACAATCAAACTATTAACGTCATGTAGGATTTTCGCTGCATTTTGCGACAGGATAGTCCACACACACAGACGGCTGTTTGACACTATTCTCTGCACTTACTGAGTCAGTGAAGGACCATAGACACCCGCATCGTGAAATGCGGAGGGTTTTTTTTCCCATAGGTTGTGCAGTATCAAATTCCATTAAAACAACACTCTTCCAGCTGTTCATACTCGCATCCAATATCTCGTTTGTCACGGGGGCATGCATGAAATGTTCCTGAATGAAAGTGAAAGTGCCAAACTGCAGTTAAAGTCGACAAATTAAAAATTAAACACCCGAAATTACATGAAACTCCGGAGGAAACGTGGGTTGCGTGGTTACGCAATGACGTTAATCAAATTATGCGCTATAACATGTAAAACGGGATCATGAAAGGAACATTCAAAAAGCAACTCATGTAAACACCTGAATAATCATATTATTGTCTTATTCAGATTAAGGCAAATAATTCCATTACTGCTGTCCATGTAAACGTAGTCATTGTAAAATATTTTACAAGATATTAGTATTCAGCTTAAAGTGCAATTTAAAGACTTAACTAGGTTAATTAAGCAAGTTAGGTTAATTAGGTTAAAAGCTAGCAAACTAAAGCTATCAAAACCATGAATGAAACGAACGAAGACTAAATGGAAATTTACAGCAAATTTAAAAATAGCATTGAAATAAAATGCAAAACTATAAAAACCTCGGCAAACTGCAATACAACTTTACCAAAAAAGACTAAATCAATTTACATTCAATAACGACTGTAAAAGTCATGCTGATTCAGGAAGATTCAACTCTTAAAACATCTCCAATGTTGATATTTCAAGAGTATGGACAGATTTGGAAAACAAATGCTCAAGTATGACTGTGAATACTACGTATAGTGGACAACGAGGGAGCTTGCGGTTAAAAAGATTGAAATTCACTGCTTTAGAAAGAAGGTAATCAATGGATTTTCCTGTAGTCATCCTCTCATGTTTCCAGTGTTTTCAGTAAAGCCGTGTTCTCCAAACGTCCTCCACAGAGGATGAAAACACCTATAATCTGACATCAGCGCTGCAGTGCATTTAATCAGCAGATTATCCACCGACACACACACATGCACAATCCAGAATTGAGGAGTTAAACAATAACTACTGACATCTCCAGCATTATGCTCCTACAGCAAAACTCCATTTAAATCGATTCTTTGTCTCAAATCCTGGATGCTTTTCTCCCAAGAGACGCAGCAGACTGTGTGCGGCCACTAATGCACATTAAAGACAGGGAGAGATGTTCTGTGTTTATCAGGCCCGGATCCCCAGCTCTACAGCTGCACTAACTAACAAACAAATACCACCAATACAAAAAGTTAGTGATGGTAAAACAGAGGATCTTACTCCCAGATAATAAAGCAGAAACAACATCAATCTACAGAGTTCACCGGTTTTTCTCTTCTGCATCTGGATATTCACAAATATTAACCCCAAAAAATCCAAAGAAAAGCAACCATCCATAAGACCCTAGCAACTGCTCAAAACACCCTAGCAAATGACTAGAAACCATTCATAACACGCTAGCAACCACTCAAAACGCCCTAGAAAACGACTAGAAACCATCCGTAATACCCTAGCAACTGCTCAAAACACCCTAGCAAATGACTTCCAACTATCTATAACACCCTAGTAAGCACTCAATACACCCTAGAAAATGACTAGCAACCATTCGTAACACCCTAACAACCACTCAAAACACCCTAACAAATGACTAGCAAC
>CAIGQV010018227.1:1476935-1489846 GCA_903798115.1 Danio jaintianensis
CATCTATTGTTTTAGCATTTAAATAGTTTTTGTGTCAATAAATGTGTTTGTTTTTACCATTACATCTATTGTTTCAGCATTGAAACTCTGTAATCAGACAACATTACACTTCATCGTCTATAAATGTTACAGTGAGAGATAACAGTGAAGATCCAAACCCTAAGTGTGATCTTTCATCAAACACACAGAGGGTTTTGTGTGCCACTTTCTCTGAGTGAGCTTTAGGAGCAGAACTCTAAATAATAGATAAAACTCACCGACTGATGCCTTCAAAGGAGGCTTCACGACAGGTGCTGCCGCTATCAGTGTTCAGTCCTCGCTGCGTGCACACACACACACACACACACACACACACACACACACACACACACACATACATACATACATACATACATACATACAGAGAGAGAGAGAGAGAAACAGAGAAACATGTTAAACCATCTTAATATCTCATAATATCCACACCGTAAAAAAATATCTGTTATAATATCTCTTTTGAACTAAATTGACTTTTGAATGGATCTGAATTTACTATTTTGAACTGAACTATTTGAATTGAATTGAAATTAATTGAATTGACCTGAACTGACTCTTTTGAACGCAATTGATGTGAATTGACACCTTGAATTGAATTGATCTGAATCGACTCTCTTGAATTGAACTGAATTGACTATTCTGAAGTGAAATGACTCTTTAGAATTAAACTGACTCTTTTGAATTGAACTGAATTAACTATTTTAAACTGAATTAAACTTAATTGACTCTTTTTAACAGAATTGATCTGAATTGACTCCTGAATTGAATTGATCTGAATTGACACTCTCGAATTGAATTGAACTGAATTGGCTATTTTGAACTGAATGGACTGTTTTGAATTGAACTGATCAGAATTGACTATTTTGAACTGAACCGACTCTTTTGAATCGAACTGATCTGAACTGACTCTTTCGAATTGACTCTTTTAAACTGAATTGACTCTTTGAATTGAACTGAACCACTCCCACTACCAGAGCCGTGATAAAAGCAAAGTGCTATTGGCTCCTTTTTCAAAAGGGGAGGAGCTACTCTATGTCCCGCCCTCTCTTAATGTTTCAGTTGAGAATAGATCAAACAATAAATAAAAAATGCACATTTCAAAGCACTTCGCGGGACATTTAAAAGAATAATAAATATCTTACCAGTGTGAGCAGCACACTTGGCTTCATCTTAGCCAGAACATCAGCGATCTGTGGAGACAAGATTAGATTAGATTCAACTTTATTGCCATTACATGTGCAAGTACAAGGCAACTAAATGCAGTTCAGGTCTAATCAGGAGTGCAATAGAAGCAAGTACAGCATATAAGATATAAGTGCAATTATAGAAAACTATGGGTAATATTAACAGATGGACATACTATGATCAGCGGTGGTGGTTCTAGTTTAAATATACACCCCCCTATTCCTCGATAAATAAAGGAGAAACTATGTGGTTGACTTTTCATATCATCATATAGCCCATTAAAGTAACCCAAAACCAGGGGTGTTGCTAGACATAAAGCTCTACTGGGGCAGTACCACCCTTGCAAAACTCGCTGCGTGCCAACATCTCAGCACAAAAGGCTGTTACTCTGGTTTCACAGCGCATGAGCGGCACGTATTTTATCGGCATGCATGTAAACAACCGGGATTCACACTGGGAGCATGTGTGAGGCGCGCGGGAATGGTTTTCTGCACGCATGCATCAGTTTGCTTTTACCAGCGTTGTTTCGGTTGCACATAGAGAGTAACAAACTTGTGCATGCAAAAGACGCCAAATGTGAATAGCCCCTAACGTCTTTATTCTGGGATTACCACTCTAAGTTAATACACTTGCATAAAGTAAATCATATCTCAAAGCTTTTACTGGGGCACAGTTGAATTTTATTGGGGCACGTTTTTGTTTTTTTTGCACCGTCTCCCCGTGCCGCCCCCAGCAAGATGCCGCCCTGGGCGATCGCCCATAATACCCATGCCTAAATCTGCCACTGATGAACACAATAAAGTCGTATTAACTATAGAATCAGAGATTTACAGATAGATGAACATACTGTATAGGTCACTAGTAATAATCAGGGATATGCAAATAGATATGAACATAATATACAGGATGTTGTTTGCTATAAACAGGAATTACAAATAGATATATACAGTTGAAGCCAAAATTATTCGCCCTCTTGTGATTTTATTTTTTTTTTCAGATATTTCCCAAATGATGTTGAACAGATTCAGGAATTTTTCAAAGTATTTCCTATAATATTTTTTCTTCTGGAGAAAGTTTTATTTGTTTTATTTCGGCTAGAATAAAAGCAGTTCTTAATTTATTTAAAAACATTTTAAGGTCAATATTATTCGCCCCCTTAAGCAATATTAGTTTTGGATTGTCTCCAGAACAAACCACTGTTATACAATGACTTGCCTAATTACCTTAACTTTACCCTAATTAACCTAGTTAAGCCTTTAAATGTCACTTTAAGCTGAATACTAGTGTCTTGAAGAATATCTAGTCTAATATTATGTGCTGTCATCATGGCAAAGAGAAAAGAAATCAGTTATTAGAAATGAGTTATTAAAACTATTATGTTTAGAAATGTGTTGAAAAAAAAATCTCTCCGTTAAACAGAAATTGGGGACAAATATACAGAAGGGCTAATAATTCTGACTTCAACTGTATATGTGCAGTGGATATGCACATTTACGAATATGTACAGTGTAGTGCGATGACTATATTAAATGTGCATTATTAAAAGCACATAATTTAAGCAAAATATCAGCGGCTTTCCAAGAAAATCCAAATCCCTCAACATTTGACAGATATAATGAACATCAGCGAAACCGGCTTTGAGGAGAGATTTCCGTAAGAAAGACAAACAATCTTCATGTGGACCAATCAGACACTGAATCATCAATAATCTGAAGCCGCTGTACTGTGAGCGAAGGATTGTGGGAAGAACACCGGAGCTGTTTTATGAGCTCTCAGGAGCGGATGAGAAGTGTTTTAAACCCACAGGACGAATCAAACACAGACGGTTTCACCTGCGGGCAGATTTCACTGAGAAATCCACATTTCTGCAGGAGCTCAACACTAATCCATACAGACTGTGGCTGCACAATATTGGAAAAATCTGATATTGCAATATTTTGTTTTGCTTCGATATATACATTGCAATATGAATATAACTAGCTCTATTTGGAAAAATTTCAATAATTTAGATTGACTGGGATGATCAAGACTTTTTCCATGAAGTGCATCAGCATAAATTATTATAAATTACAAGAAAAATAAATAAATAAACAGCGCTTTTCTGGGGAGTCTAACAGTATTCAAGTACAGAAATTGCACAATCAAATGTAAAATAACATGGTAATCATTGTATAAATAATAATAAAAAATGGAATTATATATATATATATCTGTATCTTTTAATCATTAATAAATAATCTAATCCTGTGATTATGACTATTGCAGATACACACACTGCGATATCGATGCTCAAACGATATATTGTTCAGCCATAATACACATAGATATATACACTAGATATCGCATACGGACCCTGAGCATGCGTCAATAGCGCCGCCACATTTGTACAGGGCTCCCAGGACAAATGTCATTTAACAGCACTAGTCAAGACAGTGTGCCAATGTGAAGATGCTGGACTTTAGCGCTGTGTACGGGTGTAGTAATGAGCAAACAAAGAAAAAAAAACACAAAGGCAGAACATTTCATAGGTAAGATTTCGTTTTTTTACATTTTTTGTATGTTACAAACTTTTGTGCTCAACAAGTAACGTTATTGATGATAATACAGTCTCTCACTGCACTCATCATAGGGCAAAGTAGCATCAACCTGCACTGAACTCTAGGCTTATGCTAGTTCTGTTCAATAAAATCAGCAAACAATGTAAAAGAAATATGACAACGAGACGATGTGGTGCCAGAAATTATAATTTTCGTAATTTAAAAAATATTTGCATACGGACCACCGGGGAAACTCCCGATCATAGATATATGTATATCTGGCTCTAGATGGCCACAGTCCTCCACTGCACCTTGATCCCGCATTCATTTCAAAGGAGCGCTACCCTGTACTAAAATGGCGGCCCTATTGACGCATTCCTTCCAATGGACAACAACAGGGTAGGCGACATCTAATGTAAATATCTATGCATAATACAGACCACCTGAACATTTCACTCACAAATTGAGAATTTATTTCTGTAAATTCATTTTTCTATTTTCATTCATTCATTTAGTCATTTTCTTTTTGGCTTAGTCCCTTTATTAATCAGGGGTCGCCGCTGCAGAATGAACCGCCAACTTATCCAGCATATGTTTTACGCAATGGATGCCCTTCCAGCTGCAACCCATCACTGGGAAACACCCATACACTCTCATTCACACATTTAGCTTACCCAATTCCCCTATAGCGCATGTCTTTGGACTTGTGGGGGAAACCGGAGCATCCGGAGGAAACCCACGCCAACATGGGGAGAACATGCAAACTCCACACAGAAATGCCAACTGACCCAGACGAGGCTCAAACCAGCGACCTTCTTGCTGTGAGGTGATCGTGCTACTCACTGCGCCAGTTTAAGTATAAAAACTGTGTTTGCATGTTCTCCCCGTGTTGGCGTGGGTTTCCTCTGGGTGCTCCGGTTTCCCCCACAGTCCAAACACATGCGCTATAGGGGAATTGGGTAAGCTAAATTGTCCACTGTGTGTGAATGTGAGTGTATGGGTGTTTCCCAGTGATGGGTTGCAGCTGGAAGGGCATCCATTGCGTAAAACATATGCTGGATAAGTTGGCAGTTCATTCCGCTGTGGCGACCCCTGATTAATAAAGGGACTAACCCAAAAAGAAAATGAATGAATGAATGATGATTTACAATTCATGCTTTTTCTAGAAAATCCAGAGTGCAGAATCCTGAATTCATATCTCAGAGTTCTGACTTTTCTTTTCAGGTAATCCAGAGTTATTTCTCACAATTCTGATTTGATTTATTTGTGTTCTAAGAAATATTGAACTTATATCTCACAAATCTGATTAAAAAAATATCCCAATTCTGACTTTTTTCTAGGAAATCCGGAGTTTATATCTCACAATTCAGGCTTTCTTTCTTTTTTTTTTTTTTTTTTTTTTGGAAATCTCAGTTTATATCTTTGATCTTTCTGAATTATCTTGTAAGAAATCCTTATAACTCAGAATTAAATTCTTTTTTTGTTGTTGTTGTTGTAATAATTCCATTGACATTTTTCCTACCAATTTAGAATTACAACATTAAAGAAGAAAAATGTATTATATTTTGTATACAAATGTATATATTGTATTCATTAAGATTAATAAGTAAAATTATAATATTAAAGCCTTCATTTTTAACACTTATTATTATTATTATTATCATTATTAATAAAAAGATAATGTGGTAATTATAATAATTAATAAATAATAATACAATATTATTAAATATCTATAATATTGTAATCTTAAAATATCTATAATATTGTATCTTCAAACTATATAGTAATTATAACAATAATAAATAATAATGTAATTTATAATTTAGCTAATATTATTAATATTAAAGTTACTATTAATATTATCATTACTACAACAATGACTATTAATGCGTAACTGTAAAATCAATATGTAACAACAACAATTGCTATTATTTAATTATTATTATTATTATTTAATTATTATTATTATTATTATCATTATTACTTAAAACAATGCCATTTTCAGTGTTGATGACAAAACAAGCAATATGTAACAACTATTGCTATTGCTATTATTATTATTATTATTTAAAGCTATGCCATTTTCAGTGATAACGACAACACTAACAACACATACTTTTTACATTTTACACTATAAAAAAAAATCTAATCAATCAATGACATATCAATAAAGCTAATAAAATTATTGCATGTGTTTGATTTAATATCAGCAGAAGAACTGTACATGCTGCATTTCCTTATAAAGTCTTCTAAAATAAGCCGGTTAATAATCATTTGATTTCCTCATTGAAAAGCGTGTGTAGCGGTGTAATAAATGCAGACGGCGTGCAGCGGCAGTGCATCATCCTAATGTGTCCGCCGTATAAATATTTGATTATTTTGTTAGCAGGCCAGGTTTGACTTATGACTCTGGAAAAAAAAGTCTTGTAGATTTACAAATACAAAGGGTGAGTCTCATCGCACAAATATCAACCTAATAATAATAATAATAATAATAATAATAATAATAAGGCCTCGTTTGTTAAATTAGCTGATGAGCTGGCTATTTTTACAGCATTTATAAATGTTAATTAAAATATCTATATTAAGGCCTCATTTGTTAAATTAGCTGTTGAACTGGCTATTTGTACAGCAATTAATAATGTTAGTTAATTAAAATATCTAAAATAATGACTCGTATGTTAAATAAGCTGTTGAACTGGCTATTTAAATACAATTATAAATACATATAGAAATATATTAAAACAATTCTGTTTTTATTTGTTTTATTTTATTTGAGTTTATTTCTTTGAATTCTGAATTTTCTTGTAAGAATTCCTGAATTTATGTCTCAAAATTTGGACAGTTTTCAGACATTTAGAATTTTTAAGATATTAAACATGAAAAATAAATAAAATTATATTTTATTCAATAAGATTTATAAATAAAATTATAATAATAAATCATAAATTTGTTATAACCCTTATAATAATAATAATAATAATAATAATTGTAATATAATAATAATAATAATTATTATTATTAATATTATTACATTACAATTATTATTATTATCAATAATAATAATAATAATAATAATAATTGTAATATAATAATAATTATTATTATTATTAATATTATTACATTACAATTATTATTATTATCAATAATAATAATAATAATAATAATTGTAATATAATAATAATAATAATTATAATTGTAATATAATAATAATAATAATTATTATTATTATTATTAATATTACATTAGAATTATTATTATTATCAATAATAATAATAATAATAATCATAATAATAATAATAATAATAGCAATAAAATATTATTATCATAATCTCTTGTAATATTTTCATTCTATAACTGTATAACTACAACAATAAATAATAAAATAATTTATAATTAAGTTAATAGTATTAATATTAATGGTAATATTAATATTATAATTACAAATACAATTAAATTATTTTATTATTAGCTGCCTAATTGTAAAAGCAGTATGCAACAACAACTACTATTGCTATTATTATTTTATTATTTATTTTTACAGCATTGATTAATGTTAGTTAATTAAAATATCTATAATGACTCGTTTGTTAAATTAGCTTTTGATCTGGCTATTTTTACAGCATTTATTAATGTTAATTAAAATATCTATAATTCTTCTTTTTACTTCACAGCGCACAACTAATGTTAATAGCATTTATTTAAAAATGAATCAAAATGCGGATTATTTTCCATTGATCCCAAAAAAAAGGTAGTTTAAGCATAACTAAAGGGATATATGGTGACATGATGTTTCCAGATGAAGCAGTAATTTGTTGCTTGGCTGTGGGTGTGATTGACCTGATGTGCTAAAACACATTTAACACCTAATGCTAACTTTACCTCAGGTGAAAATGAGTGATGACAAAAACACCACATCAGGCAGATCAAAATCAGGGAAAAACATTTCCTCAAAGAACAGGAGACTTAAAAATGCAACAGATTTTTTCCAATCTCAATGAATGAATGAGTGAATAAAATACATAGACTAACAAATGAGTGAACGAGTGAGTAAACGAATGAATGAAAATACATAAATGAACAAAGGAATGACTGAGTGAATGAATAAAATACATAATTGAATGAGTGAGTGAATGAATGAAATATATAAATGAACAAAGGAATAAATGAGTGAATGAATAAAATACATAATTGAATGAGTGAGTGAGTGAGTGAATGAATAAGTGAAATACAATAATGAACAATGAATAAATGAGTGACTGAATAAATGAAATGCAAAAATGAACAAATTAATGAATGAGTGAATGAATGAAATACAAAAATGAACAAATGAATGAATGAATGGAGTGAATGAAATGCATAAAAACAAATTAATGAATAAGTGAATGAATAAAATACATAATTGAATGAGTGAGTGAATGAATGAAATAAATAAATGAACAAAGGAATGAATAAGTGAATGAATAAACGACATAATTGAATGAGTGAGTGAATGAATAAATGAAATACAATAATGAACAATGAATAAATGAGTGTGAATAAATGAAATGCAAAAATGAACAAATAAATGAATGAGTGAATGAATAAAATACATAATTGAATGAGTGAGTGAATTAATGAATGAAATACATAAATGAACAAAGGAATGAACGAGTGAATGAATAAAATACATAATTGAATGAGTGAATTAATGAACAATGAATAAATGAGTGAGTGAATGGAATACAAAAATGAACAAATGAATGAATGAGTGAATGAAATACAAAAATGAACAAATGAATGAATGAATGAGTGAGTGAACGAAAATACATAAAAAAACTAATTAATGAATGAGTGAATGAAGGAATGAAATACATAAACGAACAATGAATGATTGAGTGAGTGACTGAATGAAATAATAAACGAACAAATGAATGAATGAGTAAATGAATTAAATACATAAAGAACAAATGAATAAATGAGTGAATGAATGAAATGCAAACAAAGAAATGAATGAATGAGTGAATGAAATACATAAACAAATGAATAAATGAGTGAGTGAATGAATAATATACATAAAAAATGAATGAATGAGTGAGTGAATGAAATACATGAACAAATAAATGAATGCGTGTGTGACAATGGATGAAACAAAAAGAACAATGAATGAATGAGTGAGTGACAATGTATGAAATACATAAACGAACAAATGAATGAATGAGTGAGCGATTGAATGAAATACATAAATTAATGAATGAGTGAATGAATGAAATACATAAACAAAGAAATGAATGAATGAGTGAATGAAATACATAAATAAATGAATGAGTGAATGAAATACATAAATGAATAAATGAGTGAGTGAATAAATGATATGCATAAAAAATGAATGAATGAGTGAATGATAGTTAATGAAATACATAAATGAACAATGAATGAATGAATGAGTAAATTAATGCAATATATAAATGTACAAATGGTAAATTCATCCATGAATGAATGAATGAATAAATAATTAAATAAATGAATTTATGAATGAATAAAAACAAACAAAATAAATAAAATACATAACGTATAAATTAATATATACATCAATAATGAATGAATGAATGAACGATTGACTTAGCTTAATGAGTTTTAGTTAGTAAAAATGTGGTAAATAAATAATTACCAAAATGAATGAATGAACAAATAAACAAATAGATAAATAAATGCATGACTAAATACATGAATAAAAATGAACGTGCTAAATAAACAAATGAGTAAATAACTTAATTACTAATTAACTAAACGAATGAATGTGTTAGTAATTAATGAAATGAATGAATGAGTGAATTAATAAATGAATGAGTGAATTAATAAAAGTAAAAATAAATGAATAAATACATCCATGAATGAAAGTAATATAAAGCTTCTGTAGTCAGGTAGACATGAACAAACACAATTAAAATGCTTTTAATAATAAAATAAAAATCTTGTTTAATTAATATTAAGGGTGACACAGTGGCGCAGTGGGTTGCACGATCGCCTCACAGCAGGAAGGTGGCTGGTTCGAGCTCCGGCTGGGTCAGTTGGCATGGGTTTCCCCCGTGTTGGCGTGGGTTTCCTCCGGGTGCTCCGGTTTCCCCCACAGTCCAAACACATGCAAAATTGAATAAGCTAAATTGGCCGTAGTGTATGTGTGTGAATGCAAGAGTGTATAGGTGTTTCCCAGTGTTGGGTTGCGGCTGGAAGGGCATCTGCTGCGTAAAACATATGCTGGATAAGTTGGCGGTTCATTCCACTGTGGCGACCCCTGCTTAATAAAGGGACTAAGCCGAAAAGAAAATGAATTAATATTAAAAAAAGCTCTGCTCTTGGTCTTAAACTGCTCAAAGAACTGTGATGATTTTCTAAATCAAACCAAAGACAAATGAAACAGATGGCAAAAGACTGAACTGTTAAATTAATGGAGCTTCTGAAACATGAATAAATAAATCAAAAAATGAGAAGTTGTGAACAAAGTGCTTACACAGAACTATTGTTGAGAGCCCAAGACAGATGGCGGAGAAGTAAAAAAGTGACATGCATGATGAATGAGCGAGTCTTAAAACATTTGAACAAAAATCCAAACTTAATTGAGTCTGGCAGCGATGTCATACGCCCTTAATTATTCCGATTTTATGAGGCAGAAATCAGTGATCAAGATTAATGGGCTCCAAATGGCAAGAAATCGATGCAAAGTGAATCAATAGTGTTTGGGTTTTGCTCGGACAACATTTCCAGGAAAGTGGAAAATCAGGGTCATTAAAGCAATCAGGGGTGGCACGGTGGCTTAGTGGTTAGCACTGTGGCCTCACAGCAGGAAGGTCGCTGGTTCGAGTCCCGGCTGGGTCAGTTGGCGTTTCTGTATGCAGTTTGCATGTTCTCCCCGTGTTGGCGTGGGTTTCCTCCGGGTGCTCCGGTTTCCCCCACAGTCCAAATGAATAAATAAATTAATGAATAAATAAATGAACAAATGAATGAATGAATAAATAAGTAAATGAATACTTAAAATGAACAGTTAAATAATCAAATGAAGGAAAACATATGATTTAATAATTAAATGAACAAATTAATGAATTAATAAATAAATGAACAAATGAATGAATAAATGAATACATAAATATTAAAAATGAACAATTAAATAACCAAATGAAGGAAAATAATTGAATTATTAATTAAATGAACAAATGAAAAAAGGAACGAATGAAAGAATACATGAAAATAAGAATACTTAATTAAATAATCAAATGAAGGAAAAATATTTGAATGAATAATTAAGTGTACAAATGAATTGAATGAATGAATGACTAACTAAATAAATAAACAAACAAATAAATAAATATATGAACACATGAATGAACGAATGAATGAATGAATGAACATATGAATGAATGAACGAACGAACGTATGAATGAATGAATGAATGAACATATGAATGAATGAATGAACATATGAATGAATGAACGTATGAATGAATGAATTTCATAATTTTATTTTTGGTAAACTTAAACTTATCTTCTAATCCAGTTTGCATAAAAGCGAAGACATTTTCAGAATGGAGGACTCTGAAAGTCATTCCCGCATACATTATCTGATGCTGAGGGTGAGAGACGGGACGCTCCCCAATGTCCGAGTCCGGCTCCGGATTAAACACATGGCTCTCCGCTAACATTTAAATAATCAAATGAAGGAAAAATAATTTAATGAATAAATAAATGAACAAATGAATGAATGAATAAATAATCAATTGAATACTTAAAATGAACAGTTAAATAATCAAATGAAGGAAAAATAATTGAATTAATAATGAAATGAACAAATTAATGAATTAAACTAATTAATAAATAAATTAACAAATGAATGAATAAATGAATACATGAATACTTAAAATGAACAATTAACTAACGAAATGAAGGAAAATAATTTATTTAATGATTAAATGAACAAATGAATGAATGAATCAATAAATGAATGAGTAAATGAAAACAAGAATACTTGAAATAAACAATTAAACAATCAAATGAAGGAAAAATAATTAAATGAATAGTTAAGTGTACAAATGAATTGAATGAATGAATGAATGAATAACTAACTAACTAAATAAATAAATAAATAAACAAATATATGAACACATGAATGAACGTAAGAATGAATGAACATAAGAATGAATGAATGAATGAATGAATGAACATATGAATGAATGAACATATGAATGAATGAATTTCATTAAAATGTTATTTTTGGTAAACTTAAACTTATCTTCTAATCCAGTTTGCATAAAAGCGAAGACATTTCCAGAATGGAGGACTCTGAAAGTCATTCCCGCATACATTATCTATCTGATGCTGAGGGCGAGAGACGGGACGCTCCCCATTGTCAGAGTCCGGCTCCGGATTAAACACGCCGTGTATTTGCCTTGGAGATTTCATTTGTTTTGTAAGATTACAGATATTTCTGCTGGCACTCTGTTTGCCTTCTCAAATGATGTGTTTAAGCAGCGCTGAGAGGAACCCCAGGAGAAGGTCATTAACGCTCACAAAACAGCAGAAAGCACTCCAAAACAACACGCCAAAAAGCAGAAACATGAGGAACAAACCCTACCGTCATCAGCAGAACATCATACTAATGCACGGAAGTTTCTGACAGCATTTCCATATGTCCTCGAGGACTTTAAAGCAGAAATAATAGTAATAATTGTACAAAAAAAGTGGAAATATAAGTATAAACATAAGGATATATAAGTGGAAACTCTACAGATATTTCTATGTAAACTACAGAGTGAAACTCATTGAAGTGTGCACTGGCTTTGCTTAAAAATATACATCTGGGTTTCAAAATGGGCATTCTATTCTATTCTGTTTTGTTTTGTTCTGTTCTATATTCTGTTCTGTTCTATTTTATATTCTGTTCTGTCTTCTTTTATTCTATATTCTGTTCTGTTCTATTCTATATTCTGTTCTGTCTTCTTTTATTCTATATTCTGTTCTGTTCTATTTTATATTCTGTTCTGTTCTATTCTATATTCTGTTCTGTCTTCTTTTATTCTATATTCTGTTCTGTTCTATTCTATATTCTGTTCTGTTCTATTCTATATTCTGTTCTATTCTATTCTATATTCTGTTCTATTCTATTCTATATTCTGTTCTGTTC
>CAIGQV010018227.1:1583192-1595893 GCA_903798115.1 Danio jaintianensis
TTTTTTTTTTATTTACAGTAAAAAAGGCAGCTGTGGTTGCTGGAGTTTTACCATTAAAAATGCAGTAGGAACTTAAAATAAAGCTCCAAATTTTACGGTAAACTACCATATTTCATGAATTTACCTTGTAAACAAAGTCCTTAAAATTTACGGTAAAGTAATAATTATTCATTACAGTACTTATGTATTTTTTGAAAGTATTTTTTTGCTGTAAAAAATTGCCTGAACTTTACAGTTAAAAGTACGATAGAAACTGTTAAAGAATTTTCAAAATTTTACGCTAAAATACTGTATTTCATTTACTTTCAATGTAAAAAAAGTATTTCTTCTTCGTTACAGTACTTAAGTATTTTTGCAAGTATCTGCACACTGTAAAAAAATTCATAACATTTACGGTAAAGTACTGTATTTCATTAATTTATACTGTAACATTTTTTAAAATTTACAGTAAAAAAGGCAGCTGGGGTTGCTGGAGTTTTACCATTAAAAATGCAGTAGGAACGTAAAATAAAGTTCCAAATTGTACGGTAACCTACAGTATTTCATGAATTTACACTGTAAACAAAGTCTGTAAAATTTACGGTAAAGTAATAATTATTAATTACAGTGCTTACATTTTTTTTTACAAGTATTTTGTACAAAAATATGCTGTAAAAGAATTGCCAGAACTTTACAGATAAAAATACGATAGAAACTGTTAAAGAATGTTCTAAATTTTACAGTAAACTACTGTATTACATTAATTTACACTGTAAAATTATTTGTAAAATTTACTGTAAAGTATTACTACTTCATCAAAGCACTTAAGTATTTTTTGCAAGTATCTGTACACTGTAAAAAAAATTCATAACATTTACGGTAAAGTACTGTATTTCATTAATTTATACTGTAAAAAATTGTAAAATTTACAGTAAAAAAGGCAGCTGGGGTTGCTGGAGTTTTACCATTAAAAATACAGTAGGAACGTAAAATAAAGC
The DNA here is from genome assembly GCA_903798115.1 of Danio jaintianensis. NCBI lineage: Eukaryota > Metazoa > Chordata > Actinopteri > Cypriniformes > Danionidae > Danio > Danio jaintianensis. Next base: position 1,584,170 of record CAIGQV010018227.1, read on the forward strand.
TCCAAATTTTACGGTAAACTACCATATTTAATACATTTATAGTCTTACATCAGTGTTTTAAACTACTAGCATCTACACAACATAGCTTTTCCTCACAGACATTTGTTTTTATTATTGATCAACATTAGATGTAACATCAAACTCTAATGTACATAACTAAAAAGAACAATAATAATGACAACAAAAAAGCATTAAAAAGTGTCATGCGAGAAATTCTGGGAACGTAAATTTATGATTATTCATCAAATATATTAAGGAAACTTACTGTTAACCAGGTTACAACAACAGTTTAGTTGTTGATATCAAATAATTTTGTAAGATTCTCCAATATCACCGATTCAATACTTGATATCAGTTTAATGCTGATGGTTGATATCAATAATTGAATTGTTGATATCAATAATTAATATCCAAAGAATAAATCCTATATCATATGCAAGTGCTGTATTTGAATGGGCTCTAGACTGAACACTCCAGTGAGGTAAAGCCGATTTGTTGAGCTTTTAGAGTGTTTGTGTTGGCAGAGGAGACGGCAGCAGATATATCCACTGTTAATATGTATTAAGGGGAAGAATAGAGTAATGTGATATGCTTGAAAAAGGATTAGAGTGAAAGTACGAGCAGAGCAAGAGGAAGAGAGAGCAGGAGAAAATGCCACCAATGCACTGTCAGTCGACATACTGCAACCAGTCGTATGCGTGGGTAAGGAGAGGGGGCGGGGCTTAGCAGGGAATATGAGAAGCAAGTGTATTAGATATGGAGGAACTAAATAAAAGGAATGCTTTTGTTGGTGTTGATTTGATTTAATATCATTTTATTAAAATTTTGATTAAAAGTTTTATTAAATTTTTTATTTTATATAATTTCAATTTCAATTTCATTTTCAATTTTAATTTAATTTAATTTAATTTACTTTTCAATTTAATTTACTTTTAATTTAATTAATTTTTAAATTTAATTGAATTTTTAATTTAATTTAATTTAATTTAATTTTATATTTAATTTTCAATTTCCATTTTAATTTAATTTGATTTGATTTTAATTTATTGTTCAATTTTATTTTATTTTACATTTTCAATTTATTTTTAAATTTAATTTACTTTTAATTTAATTTAATTCAAATTTATATTTTATTTTATATAATTTCAATTTAGTTTTCAAATGAATTAAATTTTTTTTAATTGTAATTTATTTTTTTATTTATTTGATATAATTTTAATTTAGTTTTCAATTGAATAAAATTTTTATTTAATAATTGTTTTAAATTTATTTAATTTAATTAATTTTTTTATTTTATATAATTTCATTTTCCATTTTAATTTAATTAGATTTGATTTAAATAAAAAAAATAATAATTTTATTTTATATCATTTCAATTTAGTTTTCAATTTAATTTATTTTAATTTAATTTAATTTTTATTTTAATTTAATTTGTTTTGATTTGATTTCAGTCTATTTTTAAATTTAAATTTAATTTGATTGTGTTTGATATAATTTAAATTCCATTTTTTATTTCATTTTATTTTCGATTTTGATTTAATTTAGAAATGATTTTGATTTAATGTAAATTTGCTCAATATAAAATTTTGCGTTTATGGTACAATTTCATATCTTATAAAAACACAAACATAAAGTGATATTTTCTGCTTTCAGAACGTTTTACACTCAAGATAAACAGCACTTACAGCATCATATTTCAATTGATAATAAATATCATACAACTCCTACCTCATTATATTTCAATATAAAAATGCCAGTACAGCAATGAGAGCGAGTAAAAACAGGAAAAAATCTAAATATATGACTTTCAGAGTACTTTCTATATAGCTGAAAACTTTTCTCTGCTCTAATCTCATTGCATAAAACACTACGAGTTTCTTATAAAGCGACCCAAAGAATAATGTTGTTTTTTGGTGTGCTGACATCGATATAAGAGAGAGAACGCACAGTGCCTTATTGCGGAGACAAGCTTATTGTGTTGTGTTCAGATGATACAGATGTTTATTTGATAGCATTAAAATGGGAAAAATGACATGTGAAATGAGAGATTGGCTTCCACGCGGCGTTCTAATGAGGTTTGGGGTGGTTTTTGCATCATCAGGACTTCTGAGGGAGATAATGCCCTTATTTTCCTGGTGTGAAGTCGCCCTGCACGCATTTACTGACAACACTCATTCATCTTCTCGCAGGTAGAGCTGCGTGCGCGCGTATGTGTGTTAAGACAATGCACTTATGATCTTTCTGTCTCTGCACTAACCAGGAAAACACAGGCAGTTTCTGAAGTAAAGCACTGATCTGAGAACAGTTCGTGTCCATCAGGGATCTGCTCTTGAAACACTGGACAAATTCAGTGTGTGTGTGTGTGTGTGATCATTAAATTTATCACATTGTAGGTACCAAATGTCCCCACAAGTGTAGGAATTTCAGTAAATTTTGACCTTGTGGGGACATTTTTTTGGTCCCCATGAGGAAAGTGTGTGTGTGTGTATGTGCATGTGCGTGTGCTTGTGGTGTGTGTGCACGTTCATGGGTGGGCAAGTGTGATTTACAGATTTAGTGTGTGTGTTTGTGTGTGTGTGTGTGTGTATATGTATGTGTATGTGTGTGTGTGTGTGTGTGTGCTTGTGGTGTGTGTGCACGTTCATGGGTGGGCAAGTGTGATTTACAGATTTAGTGTGTGTGTTTGTGTGTGTGTGTGTGTGTATGTGTATGTGTATGTGTATGTGTATGTGTATGTGTGTGTGTGTGTGTGTGTGTGTGTGCTTGTGGTGTGTGTGCACATTCACAGTGTGGGCATGTGTGATTTATCGAGTTAGTGTGTGTGTGCTTGTGGTGAGTGTGTGTGTGTGTGTGTGTGTGGTCCTGTTATTTATCACAATGTAGGGAGCAGATGTCCCCACAAGTATAGCAATACCAATAAAAATTAACCTTATGGGGACATTTTTTGGTCCCCATGAAAAGTGTGTGTGTGGTGTGTGTGTGTGCAAGTGTGGGCATATGTGATTTACAGAGTTAGTGTGTATGTGTGTGTGCTTGTTGTGAGTACGTGTGTGCATGTGTGTTTGTGTGAGTCTGTGTGTTTGAGTGTGTGTGTGTGTGTGTGTATGTGGGTGCTTGTTTGAGCATGAGTGTGTGTGTGTGTGTGTTTGAACTTGAGTACGTGTGTGTTTAAGTGTGAGTACGTGTGTGTTTAAGTGTGAGTATGTGTGTGCATGTGTGTTTAAATGTGAGTACGTGTGTGTGTGTGTGTGTGTGTGTGTGTGTGTGTTTGAGCATGATTATGTGTGTGTTTAAGAGTGTGTGTTTGAGCGTGAGTACATGTGTTTGAGAGTGTGTGTATGTGTGTGTGTGTGTGTGTGTCTGAGCTTGAGTACATGTGTGTGTTTGAGCTTGAGTATGCGTGTGCGCGTGTGTTTAAGTGTGAGTATATGTGTGTGTGAGTGCATCTCGAGCTTAGACCTGAACAAACCTGGCTGCATCTTTCAGAAAGGGAGCGTCTCTGTCTGGAATCTGATCAAATATTGATGTTCTCTGATACGCGCAGACGTCCTGCATCTCCCTCAGTGTCTCCTGCTGATCAATTATTTGCAGAAACATCAAGCTCTGTTCCAGCGTGAGGAACAGATTCACCGTCCGCATGTCAGAGAACAACACTGCACTTTCACTGAGCACACACACACACACACACACACACACACACACACACACACACACACACACACTTATTGATTAAAATGTAATTTAAATTAAAAATAGATAGATAGATAGATAGATAGATAGATAGATAGATAGATAGATAGATAGATAGATAGATAGATAGATAGTCTTTGATGTCCCTAGAGTGTGTGTGTGAAGTTTGAGCTCAAAATACCGCACAGATAATGTTTTCTACCTCTCTGAAACTGACCCTTTTAGGCTTTGATCCACATTGTGCTGTTTAGGTGACTGTCACTTTAAATTCAAATGAGATTGTGCTCTTTTCAAAAGAGGGCGGAGCTACAAACACCTGCATGTCAGCATACAGCAGACTGAAAACAGGACTAGCGTTATCAGTGTGAGTCAGGTCAAATGTGTGTGTGTCAGTGTGTGCTTCATGCTTCTGTCAGTCTATAGAGACTCCTGTCGCTGTTCATCTGTGCTTCATCTAAAACTCCACATCTATAATCCTCTTAGTCTACTGACATTATCTTCAGCAGCTCAAACACTCTAATGGCTAATGGACAGACGGCTGCTTCTCACTCAAGGCTGCTGTTTATGCTAATGAGGGAGAGATGGGCACTAGTGGGCGGGGCTTTCCCCCTCTGATGACACGTACAAAGGGAGAATGTCAATCAAAGTGTTTCTGCAGACTGTTTTCATCAAGTCTGATTATAACAAATACAATTAATTCATGTTTACCATTAGAAGCTGGATATATTCACAGACTCTTACCACACAACTGTGTTTAAACCCCTTATAAAATTGATTTCTGAATAATAGGTCCCTTTTAAAAACATGCTCTATTAATAAAATAGTGTCTGGGTATTGTATCTAACACATGCTATGTTAAATGACTCTATTGCAGCTCAGCATTGAGTCTGACATCTGATCGTGCCCTCAGTGGCCAGATGTGTAATTGGGTTTGACTTTACAGCGGAGGTCTGTCCATCCTGATAAAGTGAAGAGTAGCAGAGCTGAGAGACCAGAAAAAACACTCACAGCCATCAGGAGACACACTAAACCACTGCCAGGACTCTACAGCGCATTAAATAATGATCAAACACATTAACAGCTAAATCAGTGTTGTTTAATGATTAATCCTGACTAATCGTGTACAAAACAAAAGTTTGTATTTACATAATGTGTATGTACTGTGCAATATATAGTTGAGGGCACATGTGCCATAGGGGAATTGGACGAACTAAATTGGCCGTAGTGCATGAGTGTGTGTGTGAATGTGAGAGTGTATGGGTGTTTCTCAGTACTGGGTTGCAGCTGGAAGGGCATTCGCTGTGTAAAACATATGCTGGAATAGTTGGCGGTTCATTCCTCTGTGGCGACCTCTGATAAATCAGAGACTAAGCCGAAGGAAAATGAATGAATAATTTGATCTTCGACTATATACACCAATCACATACTTCAAATAGAATGACTGACAGGTCAACTGCCCAATCAGACGGCTTCGCAGCAAACTAAAGCACATTCAGCATGTGTCTATTGTATAAACAGTAAATCAGCTTAGCAGAGCTCTCAGCAATAATACAGCAATGTATTGAACCTTTTAATAATTACTCAAATGGACGAGAGACTGTGTGTGACCTTGCAGCGTCCATCTCGCTCTTGTGGTCTACAGATCATTAACTAAATGTACAATGGCCTTCTCTATTGAATAGGCATTACTCAGTGCTTTTAGGTAATGAAAATAATGGTGGTTGCATGCGTATAAATGCAGGGCCCTGTGGAGCAGTATAGTGGAAAACACTAAAGGCCGTGTGAAATTAAAATAACATTTTTTAGATGTTAGTATCAGCATGTTAGTTTTAAGGATATCTCTAATCTAGTGTGCTCCAAAATAGTGACACAATTCATGATATAAATCTGATATAAACATCCAAAGCTTGCAGTTTGTCAGTTCCGCCTATAAGAACACATGATTTTTTTTGCCGTCACCTCATACTTCAGTTTCTCATCAAATCTTCTGACCAATCAAATGCTCTCTAGTGTCTGACATGCCCCACCCCCTTCTTCTCATTGGCTTTTTCATTTGATGTGCTTGAGCTCAACCACTCTCACTGGCAGAGCTGTGATCAAAACAAAACGCTATTTGCTGTTTTTTTTAAAGGGGAGGGGCTACTTTATGCCCCGCCCTCTCTTCATGTTTTAGTTGAGGTTACATCAAACATCAATAAAAAAATACATATTTCAAAGTCTGCATTAGGCAGAAGCTGCAACCATTTTTTTCATATTGTGATGCAGTTCGTAGAGAAACGTAATATATAATGAGAAAACAGTGAGCGTTTTTATTAGCGTTTATTATTACCATTTGATGAGTCCCCCTATACAGTTTGATAGAGCGCTTGGACCTGGAAGCCGCTTCGCGTGACGTCACACTTAACAAGCGGATAGCTAATGATGTGCAAAAAAGCCCCGCCCCTAATCAATATTCCGTTTCTGTTGGAAGTACATCAGAATACTGAAATAAAAGTCTCTGCAACTTCCGGTTTATGCAGATTTTAACTGAAAACAAACAGGAAATGCATTTTCAGATTTCAATTTTGCAAGGGCAAACTATATATTTTCTTTAATGACATGCACAGATGAATTGTTCACCACAAATCTAACAAAATCAATAGGGTTAGTTTTGATTTCATGTGCACTTTAAAAGCCTTTTTGCTTGTGGGTGGTTGTTTACGGACCCGAGTCAAAAGTCTGCAAAACTTCATTCTTGCAGGAACATTTAGCAGCGTTTGCTGATGAACAGAATGAGAAATCAACACGAGCGTTTGTTCTGCCAGATCCACACATCACATCACTGTCAGCCAATAAAGCTGCGACATTAAACTCTCAGATTACTATTTATGATTACTTCAGTCATGAAGATTGTGCATTCAGTGGGCTGATGAATGCTGGGGGAAAAAAAGGATTTAAAAGTTCACATTTTAATCCTCACATATGGAAAAAATTAAGAGAGCGCCTGAAATCTTAGTTTCGCTGTATTTATAATATAGTTATGCATTTTAGTAAAATATAATTTCTATTTTGGCCAGAAAACTACTGGTGGCTTCTATATAGAATTTTATAGATTTTTTTGTTGTTTATTTAAAAACATAATTTGGTTTATATTAATTTTTAGAAAACACAAATTTTATTTATTTCTGACCAATAACAACTGTTTACTCTAAATTAAATTATTATTATTATTATTATTATTATTATTATTATTATTATTATTATTATTATTATTATTATTATTACAGTAATAATAATAATAATAATAATAATAATAAATAAATAAATACACTAATTAATTAGGGCGTCACGGTGGCGCAGTGGGTAGCACAATCGCCTCACAGCAAGAGATTAATAAAGGGACCCCAGATTAAAAAAGGGACTAAGCCGAAAAGAAAATGAATGAATGAACGAATGAATGAATGAATAAGAATTAATAAGTAAGTAAATAAATAAATAAATAAATGAATAAATAAATAAATACATTAGTTAATTTATAAATACAATTATAAAATAGTTATTTATGTTTATTAAATCCAGTAAACTGCACATTTTAAAGTAGTAAAAAAATTTCCCAATAGCTGTAGGTTTAAACATATATTAACTTTCCTTCTGTGAAAATAAAATAAAAAAGTGTGTAAAATAAATATGCATTGAAGAAAAAACATTAAAAAAAACTTCTGAAAAAATCACTCAAATTAAAAAGAAAAGTAAATTTCACAATTAATTGCACTGACGGTATCTTTTCATAAAATACATTTACAATGTCATCCGAGATGTTTATGTTTGCAATTTAAAAATAAATAAATCAAAAATATGCCACAATAAAGTTTGCTTTAAAAGTTTTTAGCTCCAAAAAGAGACTTTCAACAAAGTTCGCTTTAGCCTGTAAACGCCCTCAAATTCCATTTGGTCTGTGTGGCGATGATGTCATAAAGGGGTGTGGCTCAGAAGCCACGCCCACTTTGACTTGGGCATCTTCTCTGGTTCTTTTTAAGGTTGGAAAACAACAGTGATGGGAATAACGGCGCTATAAATAAACGGCGTTACTAGCGATGATACTTCTTTCAGTAACGAGTAATCAAATGAATTACTGTTTCCCCCGTTACAATGTCATTACCGTTACTGACGATAAAATGCACTTTACTATAATTGAGAACACTGAAGCGGTTTTCATGCGAGCAGCGTCTCTCTCAGCCATAGGACCTCTCTTTCTCTGGGGTGTGTGTGTGTGTTCGGGGCTGGGGCGTGACACATAACCAACCAGTGATGATGACTGGTGTGTCTGTGAACATGGTGTAACTGAGAACGTGATGATTGGCTTAGATAGAGTACATTTCCATCGTTTGCCAATCAGAGGCAGAGTAGGGCGGGTGTTCACACAAGCACACACACAGTCAGTAGCACACACCAACAACCAGGAGTCAGAACGATGGCAAATCCAACAAGTTCAGAGGTAGCGTTTGCAAATCGGAATCGTAAGCACTACCTTTCTCTCATTCAGGTGAAAGGCAGGAATGTTCATGTATCGTGCAACTTATGCCCAGGAAAAAGAGTCTCTCTGTGTCGGTGACGAGTAATTCTAATCTAATGAAGCTCCTCACGTCGTCACATGCCGCCACAACATTAGTGGCTACACAGGTGATAACGTCAGCTCTGCTACCAAAGGAGGAGACGAAGCCACGACGTCAAAGCAAATAAAACTTCACCACAAACACTCATTACTCAGACAGAATTAAACTAAATAATCTCTAGATATATAGTTGAGCACATGCTGCCGTTGTCTCTCATATTGTCCCACAAACACATTAAAATAGAGTGTAGATTAGCGTAGAATGTTTCATATTTATTTTATAGTCATTTGACAAATTAGATTTATTTGAAAGTAACGCGATAGTTACTTTCCCTGGTAATTAGTTACATTTATAATTATGTAACTCAGTCACTATTTGTGAGAAGTAACTAGTAACTATAACTAATTACTCTTTTAAAGGAACATAACCAACACTGGAAAACAAACACAGATGAATTGATTTATAATATAAATTAAAGTGTAATTGTAATTGAATGCAACACTTTAACCTTTTTTATGTCAGTGTACCACTGTAAAACCATAAAAGCAGTCTTCTGTATAAAGCATGTCAAATAAAGCTCAAGTAAACTCCCACATGACTATTATTCAGGTCTTTGCACTGACTAGTGATCGGTCATTAATCACAGACGCATGCAAAACACACACAAACACACACACTGTGATGAGATGTGATGTGGCGTTCAGCTGGAACATCACACGCACCTGCTGAAGGGAGACTGGGACACTTTCAGAGAGAGAATAATTCATGAAACGCACAAAAATAAATGAATAAATAATGTCCCATATTCATGCCATCACACATTAAGCGGGCAGTAAACCAGCCGCTGATATAGAAACACTCAGATCTGTCAATGACACGCTGAGAAGAGGAAAACACCAAAATCACTGGCAGCATCTGCTATATCAAAATTAAATATATGGCTGGGAAATAGATTCTATGAGATCGTAAATATTTTACAACAGCCAACAGTGAAATTCATTCATTCATCTTCCTTTGGCTTAGTCCCTTATTGATCAGAGGTCGCCACAGCAGGATGAACCGCCAACTTATCCAGCAAATGTTTTACACAGCGGATGCCCTTCCAGCCGCAACCCAGTACTGGGAAACACCCATACACTCTCTCATTCACAAACATATTCATACACTACGGCCAATTTAGTTCATCCAATTCACATAGCGCATGTGTTTGGACTGTGGGGGAAACCGGAGCACCCGGAGGAAACCTAAAAGGGCTTTATTCTGGATAACAACCAGCTGGATGTGCGTTATTCTGCTTATTACACGACAACTTGTCACAAAACTAAACTTTTAGACATGTAAACATTGGGCTGAGTAATAATAATTAAAAATAAATATATTTTTAGATTTAAAAGCTGTAGAATTAAAAACAAAAAATGCAAATGCTATAATTCTCGAAATTTTAATTCTGGTCTATATAAAGTGAAAGTGAAGTGAAAACAGTAAAAGTATTATAGAGCAAATACTTCTCGGTTGTTTATATTGTCATAATGTAACCTTAAATTTAAGGCATGCAGATATTATATTACATCATACATGACCTTTCTGTAAATATTATTTATTCATTTAGTATTCATAATATTACGTATTGTAAAAACAACTAATCTAGCAAAAAAAACCTAAAAAACTGAAGATCACAGTCCAAAAATGACTACACCCAAATTAATATGTTGGAGGAAAATATTAAATACTATTTTAATAAACAGGACAAATCAAGAGAAACATACAAGAATATAAAATTTTCCCCGGATGTTGGTAACAACCCAAGAAATCCATTTATGAAAAGAAAACTAAACTAATAAGTTTACAAATGAAGTTATGTGTAATAAAGTGAAATGACGCAGGGAAAAAGTATTGAACACATGAAGAAAGGGAGGTGTATTTGGGCAGTGAAAGCCCAGACAGCAGCTGAAATCTCTCAGTAGTTCTTCAGCAACCCTCTGCCCATCCTCAGTGTAAATGAATATCAGCTGCTTCAGTCCAACATCTACATTAGCAGGAGGATGAAGATCAAACCAGGGTGGACATTTCAGCAAGACAATGATCCAAAACACAGCCAAGGAAACTCTCAAATGCTTTCAGAGAAAGAAAATCAAGCTGTAGAACGGCCCAGCCAATCACCTGACCCAAATCTAATAGAGAATATAAAATAAAGCTCAGATTTGATAGATGAGATTCACAGAACCATCAAGATTTTGACACTCTGTTGAAGTCTGTGAGAAACTCACACCTGAGCAATGCATGAGACTTTATTCTCCATATGAGAGGCGTCTTTAAGCTGCAGCACCAAAACACTTTTATATAAAGTATTAAATACATTTCAGTAGTTCAGTGCTTTCTTCTTCTGTCATTCCATTCTTATAACACATCACTCATATTTCAGATTTTTTTGTTTTGTTTTATTTTTATGTTTGTATTGTTTGGGTTTTTACCAAAATCTGGTTCAATTCCATGTCAGCAGCTCCTTTAGAAATATTATTCCCAGGAAAAAACATGACAATGTGTTCAAAACTGGATGCGATTAATCTTTGCCCAGCGCTTAAAAAAACACTTAAAGTACAAGTACCCGAAAATAATTACTCAATTACAGTAGTTGTAGTTCATTTCTTTCCAGCTCTGCCAATTATGAACTATATTTTGCTCAAAACACATGTTCTCTGCTTCACACGGCAAATAAATCAATATATATATATATAGTAGACAAATATATTTATTGTTGTACATAAGTATATCCATAAGTATATCCAACTTACTGTATAATGCAATAATATAACAGATAATGTAACTATATGGCAGAAAGGTATTAATTTTATAAACATTAACATCCTGAGCAACATGTATTTGACTTCTGACTTGACAGGATATTTCTGAATAAAAGTAATCGGTGTCACAGCTATAGGTTGCTGATTAGAGCCTCGGCAGACCATAATAAATGACTGTAATTAAGTGACAGCGACCACCGAGCCCTAACTGATCCACACACTGAAACCAGGTGCGGCATCTTAGCTTAAAGAGCCCCACCGCCAACACACACACACCCGCGAACGCATGCACGCACGCACACACAAACACACACACGCACACACACACACACACACACACATACACACACACACACTATACAATGCTCAGCATGAATGAGTACACCCCCATTTGAAAATAAATATTTTGATCCATTTCTCAGTGAATAAAGACAATACTTTTTTGTGCATTTAAACAAATCAGTTTTATTAAACAGTTAAATCTGTTAAACTAATAGATTGGTCATCGAACATCTTTAGGAATAGGAAGATAATACATTTAAATTCAAGCAAGCTATTGCAAAAAACAAACAATAAAACTAATAAATTTCAACAAAATCTTCTATTTTTTATGTTTCACTGGATTTTTCCTGTTTTTTTTT
>CAIGQV010018227.1:1606890-1622316 GCA_903798115.1 Danio jaintianensis
ACAAACGTTCATGCATGATTTTAAATATGCTTATTGAATATTTGTATTTATATATATTTTATTGAATGCATTGTGCATTTATTTCCTTTCATTAGTTTTAAAAATAACAATACTTTTAATTATTATTATTTCCAATATTTATTTATTCATTATTTGAGTATACTGCTACTCATTGCGCGCAGCAAAATCACAAACATTCATGCATGTATGATTTTACAGATGCTTATTAGGAATCAGATGTTGATTGAATTGCAGTGCTGTGAAAGGCTTTAGTGTGCTGATCTGTCAGTGTTTGTGCTGGTGTTTCTTCATGCCGGTTGTTCCTCCTGTTTTCTTGTCATCTTTGTTTCCCTGGTAAACTGTGGCTCCCGCTGTGACAGGTTCTCTAATGAGACGCACACACTAACAAGCCTCTTTCTGCTCCAGAATATTAATTCCCTCTGAAAACCTGCTATAATTATACACATACAACAGCCGTGTAATAAAACTCCTGCTTAACACAAAGAAAATGACACACATGCGGCATTTAACGTCTGGATGTGTTATTACTATCATTTTTTACAGTCATTCAATATCCTGTGCAGTGTAATATTTGAATATTTATGAAGACATTTAAATGTACTTTGAATGTACTTGCAAAATGCATAAGCATTGCGTGAAACATTAGATTGCTTGGCATTTTTGTCTTGTTTTTTGTGCTTATATCTAAACACATCTAAACTGGAGAATCAAAATGATTTAATACAGAAAACATATTTTAGGTAGCTGAGAAAAATAAATGCAAAGGAAAAGCAAGGTTTGAAACATACACTTTAAATGTACTTTATTTATTTATTTATTTATTTACTTTACTTTATTTACTTTATATTATTTACATTATTAATTTAATTCATTAACTTTATTTTATTTTTATTAATTAATTTGTTTGTTTATTTAATTAATTTATTTTTTACTTTATTAATTTAATTCATTTACTTTAATAATATTTGTTATTTTATTTTGTTTTATTTTATTTTATTACTTTATTTAATTCATTAACTTTATTAATATTTGTTGTTTTATTTTTTTATTTACTTCATTTAATTCATTAATTTTATTATAATTTGTTATTTTATTGTATTTAATTTTACTTACTTTATTTAATTAATTAACTTTATTAATGTGTTATTTTATTTTATTACTTTATTAATTGAATTTATTAACTTTATTAATATTTGTTTTATTTTATTTTATTTAATTCATTTATTTCATTAATTTTTTCATTTTATTGTATTTAATTTAATTTTATTTTATTTACTTCATTTAATTTATTTCATTAATTTTAATAATATTTTTCATTTTATTGTATTTTATTTTATTTTATTTACTTCATTTAATTTAATTAATTACCTTTATTAATATTTTTCATTTTATTTGATTTACTTTATTTATTTAATTCATTAACGTTATTTTATTTTATTGTTTATTTAAAAAACATACTTTATTAATATGATTCATTAATTTTGTTTATTTTTTATTATTTTATTTCATTCATTCATACATTTTTTACACTTTTTAAGCATTAATTTTAACTTATTTTTAATATTTACATCTCGCATCTTTTATATTAACATCTCGCATCATTTTCCTACTCAAACCAACATCTAGCTTTAAGAATGTTTACATATTTGCACTGAAAAACAAGACAAAACCGCAGTTTGACAGTGAATCGTCATTCAAGCCGTGTGTGTTGATGTTGTTGTCAAATGACCTCATTAAGCTGCATGTTTAATTCAGTGGGAGGCATCCAGATATTATCTCACAAACAAGCCCTTATTTGTCATTTCTATTAGATTTTGTGCAACTTTAGGCAGTCTGATCATCTAATGAGTCAATTATAGAGGGTAATAATATTGCGTGCTCTTGTTAAATATTGCATTTTTTTGCCAATTATAGTATGGGTAACACTAGTTTAAGTACCAATTCCCTCTATAAACTATTACCTGCATATTATTAAGGTATTAACTGTTTATTAGTGCTTATAAATTAATCTTACTCAATACCTAAACACATCTACTACCTTACTAACTATTAATAAGCAACAAATTAAGAGTTTTTTGCGATAAAAGTCTTAGTTAATGGTTTGTTAATAGCATTAGTTGTACTTTAAAATAAAAAGTCTCTATTATTATGTACAGTTTTCATGTTATTAACTCACATAATGAAGTTTGGAATAATTAATACACAAATTACTGAACCCCAGCTGTATTTATTTGATTAAAAACACAGTAAAATAATGTAAAATTGCAAATATTATTATTATTTAATGTAGCTGATTTTTTATTATCAATGTAATGTATTAATGTAAGAAGTAGTTGTGCACCTTCATAGTTTTGTAATATGCTCTAAACACAAAAAGGACATTATATTAATCAAAACTGACATTAAATGCGTTTACAATGTAATAAAAGATTCGAGTTCACGTAAGTGTTATTTTGAACTGATTCAAAGAATTCTAGAAATATCTAAAGAAAAATCTTTAAAAATAAATTTTATATATTTTTATTAATTTATATTTACTAATTTGTTTTTATTTAATAATTATTGATTTTATTTTATAAAAAAATTAATTTAAGTTTATTTTATTTTATAATTTTTTAAATTTAATTTAACTAAAAGTTTATTTTATTAAATGTAATTAAACAAATTTATTTTATTTTTTGGGATTTAATTTAAGTTTATTTATTTATTTTTTTTCTTGAATATTTTATTTTTTATTTAATTTTATTTGATTACATTTTTTTATTTAATTTAAGTTTATTTTATTTTAATTATTTTATTTTATTTAAATTTTTTTTTTTTAATTTTTAATTTTTAATTTGTTTTTATTTTATTTTATTTTATTTTATTCATTTATTTCAAACTGCAGTAATTTTTTACTGTTTATATAGTATTTTTGATGTTAAATATTTCGATATTTTTGATATTGCATCAACATCTTATTATTTTTCCCAGAAAAATAGCGCCCAGACTGCAGCTCTGAACAGGAAGTTTGGCCAGATGAAAAATGGTCATGCCCAAGTTTTTTTTTTTTTTTTTTCTCGCCACTGGCTTGCTCGGATTGGGACTTGTGGAGCTGTGCTTCGGTGGATTTGCTCTACAGTGTTTGAACTTTCAGCAGTGAAATTTAAACCACACTGAACTAAACTACACTGAACTTCAACTCTGAAATCTGGACTTTACTAGAACTATGTTAAGCTGCTTTGACACAATCTACATTGTGAAAAGAGCTATATAAATAAACATGAATTGAACTGAATTGAAACTATAAATAGAAATAGGCCAGAATATACAGTGTGAATGTGCAGTCCCTGTGGTCTGTTCTGAGATCAGCTGAAATAAACTGTGTTTTGTCAGTGGTCCAGCACTGAACTAATGGACCATTGAGTCTATATGTGTATCTCAGGGCTCTTCAGTAAATACGAGAACGCCGCCGTTATGGGCTCATTTAATGCCAACATGTTTTCTTCACACTCTGAGGAACATGATGTGAAATTATGCTCAGAATAGACATGAAGTGAAATGCATGCTGTTATATTTTTAAAAATCGCATCTGTGTTGAAATGCAATGGTGTTTTTGCAAGTCAGACTAAATCATGACCATCAGAGAACCTACGGTGTGAGGCATGCACAAATTTAGCTTGTTTTTGTAATATAATAATGCAAAAAAAACTTTAGTCTTTATTTTATTGTATTTTATTTTATGTTATTATTTTTAGTTATTTTTTATATACAGTTAAAATCAGAATTATTATTTTATTTCCCTTTTTTAAATATTTCCCAAATGATTTATGGTTTAACATTCATTCATTCATTTTCTTTTCGGCTTAGTCCCTTTATTAATCTGGGGTCGCCACAGCGGAATGAACCGCCAACTTATCCAGCATATGTTTTACGCAGCGGATGCCCTTCCAGCCGACAACCCATCACTGGGAAACACCCATACACACTCATTCACACTCATACACTACGGACAATTTAGCCTACCCAATTCCCCTATAGCGCTTGTGTTTGGACTGTGGGGGAAACCGGAGCACCCGGAGGAAACCCACGCCAACACGGGGAGAACATGCAAACTCCACACAGAAACGCCAACTGACCCAGCCGAGGCTCGAACCAGCGCCCTATTTGCTGTGAGGCGAACGTGCTACCCACTGCGCTACCGTGCAGCCCTATGGTTTAACAGAGCAAGGAAATTTTTTACAGTATGTCTGATAATATTTTTTCTGCTGGAGAAAGTCTTATTTGTTTTATTTCAGCTAGAATAAAAGCAGTTCTTAATTTTAAAAAAAACATTTTAAGGTCAATATTATTAGCCCCTTTAAGCTATATATTTTCTCGATAGTCTACAGAACAAACCATCATTATACAATAACTTGCCTAATTACCCAATCCTGCCTAGTTAACCTAATAAACCTAGTGAAGCCTTTAAATGTCACTTTAAGCTGTATAGAAGTATCTTGAAGAATATCTAGTCTAATATTATGTGCTGTCATCATGACAAAGATAAAAGAAATCAGTTATTAGAAATGAGTTATTAAAACTATTGTTTACAAATGTGTTGAAAAATCTTCTCTCTGTTAAACAGAAATTGGGGAAAAAAATTAACAGGGGGGCAAATAATTCAGGGGGATTAATAATTCTTCAACTGTATATAAAAAATGTGTGTTTCTAAGGAAGATTTATTTTCAGAACCTGTACTTTTTCTGTTCTTCTGTGTTCCTTTTCTTGAGTCTATTTTATTATAATTTTTTATTTTTATTTAATTTTTTAATTGAATTGAATTGAATTAAATTGAATTTAATTTAATTTAATTTAATTTAATTTTGTTTTGTTTTATTTTATTTTATTAATGTGTGTCTCTAAGGAAGATCTATTTTCAGAACCTGTACTTTCTCTGTTCTTCTGTGCTCCTTTTGTTGATTTCATTTCATTTCGTTTAGTTTCTCTGCTCCTCTAGTGGTGAATGATTTACTTGAGTCTTTAAAACACTGCAGATATTTGACAGGATGATCACCAGAGAGCTTGCAGTATGATATATGCACAAATTTAGGAGTTTACTGTTATTTATTCATTCATTCATTTTCTTTTCGGCTTAGTCCCTTTATTAATCTGGGGTCGCCACAGCGGAATGAACCGCCAACTTATCCAGCATATGTTTTGTACTGGAAACACCCATACACACTCTCACATTCACAGACACAGACAAACTCCACACAGAAATGCCAACTGGCCCAGCCGAGACTCGAACCAGAGACCTTCTTGCCGTGAGGCCACAGTGCTAACCACTGAGCCACCGAGCCACAGCGGTATGAACTGCCAACTTATCCAGCATATGTTTTACACAGCGGATGCCCTTCGAGCCGCAACCCATCACTGGGAAACATCCACACACACCCATTCACACACATACACTACGGACAATTTAGCTTACCCAATTCACCTATACCGCATGTCTTTGGACTGTGGGGGAAACCGGAGCACCCGGAGGAAACCCACACCAACACGGGGAGAACATGCAAACTCCACACAGAAATGCCAACTGACCCAGCCGAGGCTCGAACCAGCGACCTTCTTCGACCTTCAACCAACGACCTTCTTGCTGTGAGGCGAACATGCGCCACCGTGCAGCCCTACTGTTATTTAGTAATATAATAATGCAGAAACTATTTGGTAGAATTTCAAAATAAATAATAATTATAATAAAAGTTATTTTATTTTTATAAATTAATTGACTGGAGGGCAACACAGTGGCGCAGTGGATAGCACAATCACCTCACAGTAAGAAGGTCGCTGGTTCGAGCCTCGGCTGGGTCATTTGGCATTTCTGTGTGGAGTTTGCATGTTCTCCCCGTGTTTGCGTGGGTTTCCTCCGGGTGCTCCGGTTTCCCCCATAACTCCAAAGACATGCGCTATAGGGGAATTGGGTAAGCTAAATTGTTCGTAGTGTGTGTGTGAATGGGAGTGTTTCCCAGTACTGGGTTGCAGCTGGAAGGGCATCCGCTGCATAAACATATGCTGGATAAGTTGGCGGTTCATTCCGCTGTGGCGACCCCAGATTAATAAAGGGACTAAGCCGAAAAGAAAATGAATGAATGAATAATTGACTGCTTTCCCAGTACTGGGTTGCGGCTGGAAGGGCATCCGCTGTCTAAAACATATGCTGGAATAGTTGCTGGTTCATTTCGCTGTGGCAACCACTGATGAATAAAGCGACTAAGCCGAAGGAAAATGAATGAATGAATGAATTGATTGGTTGATTAATTGATTAATTATTTTAATAGAAAAATGTGTGTATTTGAGAAAGGTTTATTTCCAGAACCTGTACTTTCTCTGTTCTTCAGTGATCCTTTTCTTGAGTCTTTTTATAGCATCTCAGATTTTATTTTTCAGACTGAATCATGATCATTAGAGAGCTTGCAGTGTGATGCATGCACAAAATTCAGATATTTACTATTTTGCAATACAATAATGAACACAATATGTGGTAGAAATGTAATTTAATTATTGATTTTTATTTTTAATAGAAAAATATTTTTATTTTATTTATTTTTTATTTATTTTTATTTTAGGAAAGTGTGTGTTTTTGAGTGGTGGTGAATCAGTGTGTCTGCTTGTGTGTATTAACAGTCTCTCTCTGTGTGTATGTTTCCTCAGGTGTGGGTGTGTGCCTGTGATGCTCTTCATGGACTGTAAGATGCTGGATGTTCTGCGGGGCAGGAGGCGGTTGCGTGTGTGGGTCTGTAAGCCGCCCTGCTCCTTCTGGTTTCTGCTGCTGTTTGCAGTGGGAGGACTGGTTCTCTTCATACACCTGCAGGATCTCTCAGATATGGTGCTCCAGCAGGCTCCAGGTGAAAAAACATACATTATTATCCACCATGCAGAATCAATTCAGATGTATCTCGCAGGAGCTGTATGTTTTCAGCTGGGTTTTCACTGTTTCAAGTCGTCATATTAATCTGACATTGTGCATTTTGGTTATTATTGGCTCTGTGATCAAATGCATTCAAAAAAAGTAAATTTATGCATCAAGACATATTTTGATCCAAAGTGTACGCTGTAAAAAATGCTGTAAAATCTACTGGTGTCACGATCACCAAGTTGAGTACCCACCAGACATGCTAGAGGGCACTCTACACATCACATCTGCCACTGAACCGAACTACATATCCCATCATGCCCTGCAGTCACACACCAGTTCCAGGTCACCTCTTGATTACACGCACACACACACACACACACACACACACACACACAACGTTTCCTGATTGTCTAGCCGTGTTTTTAACCCTTGTTTGTTTTACATGTTAGTGTTTGTTTTGCCGCCTGCCATGACCTTTCACCTGTTTACTGATTACTCGTGTAGTTTTACAGCACAATTTGAATTATTTATTAAAAGTGTGCTTGTAAATTTTACAGTATTACTGGCAAAATTTACAGTATTACTGGCAAAATTTACAAGCGCGCTGTAAATTAACTACAGCCCAATTGTAATTATTAATTTACAGTTAACTTGTAAATTTTGCCATTAATACTGGCAACCAAAATTGTCAGTAACACTGTCAATTTTACAGCATTTTGTACAGCTTTGGATCAAAAGATGTCTCTGCATTAATGTACATTTTTTAAATTTTATTTTGGTTGCAGTTTATGAGCATTAATCTGGTTTCTGGGTTTTTACGTTTATGGTTGATTTTTTTGGGTCACCTGAATTTGTTTCCGGCTGTGAAACTCTGCAGTATTTTATATTATTTTTGTTATATTTTTCCATTTGGCTTCGGGTTTCAGTTGATAATCATTAATCTGGTTTCTGGATTTTATTTTTAAAGTTGTGTATTTGGTCTAAAATTGGTGGCTTACTGTAAATGCCTTTTTTACCCAGGTATGAAACTGTATTATATTATATTATGATATATATATATATGATATAACTATTAAAGTATGAATTACTCTATTATAAACTATTATGTTTTATTGAATTATATATTGTTGAATTTGGCTTTTGGTTGCATTTTATCAGTCTGGTTTGTAGGTATTACTTTTATGGTTAAATATTTAGTCTAAAATTGTCACCTGAATACATTTTTTCCCATCTTTGAAACACTATTTTATATTGTTGCATCATATTGTTTGCTGTTTATTATGTTGAATGTTGTTACTATTGTGTTTACTTTTAAAGTTGCATATTTGGTTTAAAATGTGGGCTTAAATACATTTTCTCAGTCATGAAATCACAGCCATATCACCCTGCAGCCCCAGACCGGTTATTCACTGAAGCTAAGCAGGGCTAAGCCTGGTCAGTACCTTGATGAGAGACCACATGGGAAAACTAGGTTGCTGTTGGAAGTGGTGTTAGTGAGGCCAGCAGGGGGCGCTCAACCTATGGTCTGTGTGAGTCCTAATGCCCCAGTATAGTGAAGGGGACACTATACTGTCAGTGAGTGCCGTCTTTCAGATGAGATGTTAAACCGAGGTCCTGACTCTCTGTGGTCATTAAAAATCCCATGGCACTTGTCATAAAACGTAGGGGTGTAACCTTGATGTCCTGGCCAAATTCCCTCCATCGGCCCTTACCCATCATGGCCTCCCAATCATCCCCATACACCAAATTGGCTCTATCACTGCATCTCCACTCCACTAATAGCTGGTGTGTGGTGAGCGCACTGGCACCGTTGTCCTGTGGCTGCCGTCGCATCATCCAAGTGGAGCTGCACACTGGTGGTGGTGTGGAGAGAACCGCCTCATGATTGTGAAGCACTTTGCGTGTATGGCCATACACGACAAATGCGCTCTATAAATACACATTACATTACATTACATTTACAGTGGTGATTTTTTTCTTTTGGTTGCAGCTTATAAGCATTAATCTGGTTTCTATGTTTTATGCAATCTGGTTTTTATGTTATCACCTGAATATATTCATTCATTCATTCATTTTCTTTTCGGCTTAGTCCCTTTATTAATCCGGGGTCGCCACAGCGGAATGAACCGCCAACTTATCCAGCATTTGTTTTACGCAGCGGATGCCCTTCCAGCTGCAACCCATCACTGGGAAACATCCACACACACTCATTCACACACATACACAATTTAGCCTACCCAATTTACCTATACCACATGTTTTTGGACTTGTGGGGGAAACCGGAGCACCCGGAGGAAACCCACGCGAACACGGGGAGAACATGCAAACTCCACACAGAAACGCCAACTGACCCAGCCGAGGCTCGAACCAGCGACCTTCTTGCTGTGAGGCGAACGTGCTACTCACTGCGCCACCGTGACGCCCACCTGAATATATATATATATATATATATATATATATTTTTTTCCAGCTGTGAAACTTAATTTTATATTGTTTTTATTATATTTTTGCATTTGGATTTTGTTTGCAGTTTATGAGCATTAATCTGATTTAGTTATAGTTGCATATTTGGTCCAAATGTTGATTTTAAATTAAATTTCCCAGTCATGAAACTCTGTTTTAAATTGTTGAATTTTACACTGTTGTGTATAATTTTCTCAGCTCTGTTTGTTGCATTATATTGCTGCATTTGTCCTGTGTGTTTATGAGTTGATGAGCATGACCTTTATGGTTGAATATTTGGTCTAAAATTGTGGTTTGAATAATGCTGTGAAACTCTATTATATATTTTTGCATTATTTTATTGAATTTGGCTTTTGGTTGCAGTTCATGAGCATCAATTGGGTTTAAAGTTGCATATTTGGTCCAAAATGGGGACTTAAAATTCATTTTCCCCATCATGAAAGTCTATTTTATATTGTTGCATTATAAATGGATGCATGAACCTAAAACTGTATGTAAGTTTTACTTTTATGGTTAAATTTGTGCTCTAAAATGTTTTTTTGTCTTATCGGTGAAACTCTATATATTGCATTATATTGTTGATTTTGCCTTTTTGTTTCGCAGTTAATGAGAATGAATCTTGTTCTGTAGCTTTAACTTTAACATCTGCATATTTAGTCCGAAATGGTGGCTTAAATACTTTATTTTTTTCCCAGGCGTGGAACTCTGTGTCATATTGTTGCAATTAAACTGCATAGATTTGTTTCCCAGAATGAGTTTTCTAGCTGTTTTGTCCTGCAGATTGGTGGCAAACAGCGCATCGTCAGCCAGTGTTTCTGTGCAACACCATCTGTCACTGAAACATCCACAACAGGCACGAGTTTGGACCTTATTTTCAGTTTTCGGGAAAGATATTTCACCATTTTAACTCTGTAAAGCCTGACATGTCAAATAATAGTCTGAAAATTCAGTTTAATGATCCTCCAGACAACTTCATATTGCATTTTATATAAATATATGTATATTTTATATTTTATTTTATTCACCTTTATTGACTATTAAAGTGTGATAGTGAAGATGTGGAGAAAAAGTTTTAGTTTTATTCACAGGCAGCTTAAATTGGTTACAATCGTCATTTGTATAATATTATTATGAGTATTATTTATTAAATGCATATTTATATTTGTTTTAATAAAAACAAGTTTAGGTTTGTCCACCTGTCTGGTTTTGTAGACGTATGCATCACCACATGGGGTATAAGAATAGGACGTGTGTTTGGATATAACCCACACTTCGTTATTATTGTTCATTTATTCGTTTGCTGGAAATTAGAACTGAATTTAGAAATAGTTTTGAAACAAATCTTTGCACTTAACAAACCAAATTAAATATGTAGGCTAATGGATGTCTTCAGTAGAGTGCGTACAACACCGTTTCCTTACTCCACCAAAGTAAAGGAGTAACGTAACGAGTAAAAATTAAGTAAAGAGAAAGTAAAGAGGCCGAATGGAGGAGGTTTGTTCTTTATCCTCAACTGTTTTCTCGCTAGTGAAGCGTTCAGTTTTTCCACTTACAAAGTCTGCCATGTACAGTAAATAGCAAATGCGCCATGGCGCAACCCAACTGATTCTTAAAGGCAATGGGAGACGAGACTCCGCCAACCTGATTTCACCAAGTAGGACATGTTCCTGGATTAACACTTATGTTGATCCTGGAACAACATTCCAGTCAGCCAATCAGAATTAAGGGATACGTTTACAGTTAATGTTGAGTTTAGGCTTACGGTTAGGTTTATGCGCTTCTACATGATTGTTATCCAACTATTATTCCCATCTGATTTGGGGAATAATTTACAGTTACGGTTGGGTTTAGGGGTAGGGAATACATTTTTGAATATAAATGATGTTCCAGGATTGTTAATCCAGGATCGCATCATACTTGGCAAAATCATGATGTGCAATGAGACTCTGATTGATTTAATGCACGTTATGCTCAAAACACACCCATAACTCATTAAGAGAATAAGCACAACCCTATTAGACCATGCGCCCGGGTGCAGACCGTATTTTCCTGTCCTTAAAATAGCAAAAGTGGATTCGGACAGGCCTTTAATGCTTTTGCACCATGCGCTTTAGACTTTACGCTTAGATTGTTAAAATAGAACCCATAATCAGTTTGACACACAACTTCATCTATTATTGCGTTTACTTTGCAAAGCACATTTTTTAACTTTCCATTTTGTGTGCATTTTGGATTTTATTTACAGATACACTTTTATGTGGTCAAGAGGTTTTGTGCGCACATGTGGTCAGAAACACATCTATTTTATACAGATTTTTTTTATGTCGCCTTCATGAAGTGTGTTAGGAAATACACAAGAGACCCAAACAAGTCATTTATAAGAATATACAGCTATAATATGAATAAATCAAAAATTACCACAGGAGAAATTTTACAGATCTTTGACCTCTTTTTGAGGACTTTTATGTGTTATGACATTCATCCATTCATTTTCTATCAGCTTAGTCCCTTTATTTATCAGGGATCGCCAAAGCAGAATGAACCGCCAACTATTCCAGCATATGTTTTATGCAGCGGATGCCCTTCCAGCCGCAATCCAGTACTGGGAAACACCCATACACACTCTCACATTCACAGACACAGACAAACTGCACACAGAAATGCCAACTGGCCCAGCGGAGACTCGAACCAGAGACCTTCTTGCCGTGAGGCCACAGTGCTAACCACTGAGCCACCGAGCCACAGCGGTATGAACTGCCAACTTATCCAACATATGTTTTACGCAGCGGATGCCCTTCCAGCTGCAACCCATCACTGGGAAACACCCATACACTCTCATTCACACACACACACACACACTACGGACAATTTAGCTTACCAAATTCACCTGTACTGCATGTGTTTGGACTTGTGGGGGAAACCGGAGCACCCGGAGAAAACCCACGCCAACACGGGGAGAACATGCAGACGCCACACAGAAATGCCAACTGACCCAGCCGAGGCTCAAACCAGCGACCTTCTTGCTGTGAGGCGATCGTGCTACCCACTGCGCCACCGTAACGCCCTCTATTATGACATCCCATATAAAAATTTGACAAATGCCATTCATTCATTCATTCATTTTCTTTTCGGCTTAGTCCCTTTATTAATCTGGGGTCGCCACAGCGGAATGAACCGCCAACTTATCCAGCATATGTTTTACGCAGCGGATGCCCTTCCAGCTGCAACCCATCACTGGGAAACATCCATACACACACTCATTCACACACATACACTACGGACAATTTATCCTACCCAATTCACCTATACCACATGTTTTTGGACTTGTGGGGGAAACCGGAGGACCCGGAGGAAACCCACGCGAACACGGGGAGAACATGCAAACTCCACACAGAAACGCCAACTGACCCAGCCGAGGCTCAAACCAGCGACCTTCTTGCTGTGAGGCGAACGTGCTACCCACTGCGCCACCGTGACGCCCTCTATTATGACATCCCATATAAAAATTTGACAAATGCCAATATAGGCAAATTACATATATAACATGCAAGTTCATGTTTGGATTTTATATACAGATACACTGTTATGTTGTCAATAGACCTGTCACAATAATCAATATATTGCACAACACATGGACATGATCTCAATCATTTTTAGTGATGCAATATATATCACCCATACATAAAAACCTATTCTAGCCACACTTTAGCTGATTGTGCAACATCTCAATCTCTATTGGAAGTGTCAGTGTCAGTATGCTTAAAAAAACACTCTAGTATTTACTGTAAATTACTATAGTATATTCTAATTTGGGTGTCTGACGACTGAAAGTAGATCTGGCAGCAGATATCGCAGCCTCTGTTACTCTTTACTATGCACTATTTTGTTAACATTGATTATTATTTGTCTAGGATATACACTTTCACATTCTGACTCCAATGCCTCATTATTAAACTGTTAAAATGACTATAATTAAATGAAACATTCTTAAGAATAAAATATGATGTGTTCTTTGGAAGAGTGTACTTGCATTGTGATGATCTTATATTGTCATTCTGGCATTAGATAATGAGTGGCATAAAATGACAATAATATTGTTTATCGCAATATATTTCGGTGCGATATATCCTACACCAAAATATAGATATCGTGACAGGCCTAGTTGTCAAGAGGAGAAACACATCTACAGGAAACAAAACAAACAGAATAATTGTACAGATTTAAATAAACGAATAATAATAATAATAATTCCTTACATTTATATAGCGCTTTTCTATACACTCAAAGCACTTTACACATTGGGGGGAATCTCCTCATCCACCACCACTGTGCAGCATCCACCTGGATGACGCGACGGCAGCCATATTGCGCCAGACCGCACACCACACACCAGCTGATTGGTGGAGAGGAGACAGAGTGATGAAGCCAATTATGATATGGGGATGGTTAGGAGGCCATGATGGACAGAGGGCAAATTTGGCCAGGATGCCGGGGTTAAACCCCTACTCTTTTTCGAAGGACATCCTGGGATTTTTAATGACCACAGAGAGTCAGGACCTCGGTTTAACGTCTCATCCGAAAGACGGCACTCACTGAGCAGTATAGAGTCCCCATCAATATACTGGGGTGTTAGGACCCACACAAACCACAGGTTGAGCGCCCCCTGCTGGTCTCACTAACACCACTTCCGGCAGCAACCTAGCTTTCCCATGTGGTCTCCCATCCAGGTACTGACCGGGCGCAGCCATGCTTAGCTTCAGTGGGCGACCGTGTGAGAGTTGCAGAGAGCTAGCTGCCGGCAAATGGATGAATGGATGAATAGATGCATTAGACGATGTTTTGCAATTCTTGTAATCACTGTTGCTGTTTATTGTGGATAATGACCAGCGTATAATGACGCCTGGATCTTTTGTTTTTGTCACATGTAAGTCTCGCTGGCTAACTCTTGAGCAGTAGACAAGCAGTGAAAGCGCAGCGTGATGAATTTTAGCTGCTGGTTATGATGATGATGATGTTGTTCCACAGAAACCGGCTGTGATTATTACCGCAGGACTGGATTCAGTCACGCAGAGATGTGCTACAAACACCTGCTGGACGGGTCAGTGTTGTGCTGCTGTTCAG
Source organism: Danio jaintianensis (assembly GCA_903798115.1). Classification (NCBI taxonomy): domain Eukaryota; kingdom Metazoa; phylum Chordata; class Actinopteri; order Cypriniformes; family Danionidae; genus Danio; species Danio jaintianensis. The sequence goes on from CAIGQV010018227.1 coordinate 1,621,376, forward strand.
AGAAAACACGAGGAACACAGAAATAGTCATGAAAACACTGCAAAAACATGCTTTTCTTACTTAGAGTCTTACTCTTTGTCACCTGAATACTCTTTCCCAGCTGTGTATTTTGTTGCACTATAGGGGTGGTATGGTGGCTCAGTGGTTAGCGCTGTCGCCTCATAGCAAGAAGGTCGCTGGTTCGAATCCCGGCTGGGTCAGTTGGCATTTCTGTGTGGAGTTTGCATGTTCTCCCCGTGTTGGCGTGGGCTTTCTCCGGGTGCTCCGGTTTCCCCCACGGTCCAAACAGATGCGCTATAGGGGAATTGATGAACTAAATTGGCCATAATGTGTGTGTGTGTGTGAATGTGAGAGTGTATGGGTGTTTCCCAGTACTGGGTTGCAGCTAGAAGGGCATCCGCTGTGTAAAACATGCTGGATAAGTTGGCGGGTAATTCCGCTGTGGCAAACCTTGATAAATAAGGGACTAAGCCGAAGCAAAATGAATGAATGAATGAATGTTGCACTATATTGTTGCATTTGGCCCGTGTGTAGAGTTGATGAGCATGACATTTATGGTTGGTTATTTGATCTAAAATTGTGGCTTAAAATAACGCTGTGAAACTCTATTATATATTTTTGCATTATTTTGTTTGAATTTGGCGTTTGGTTGCAGTTCATGAGCATGCATCTGTTTTGTAGGTTTTACTTTCAAAGTTGCATGTTTGGTCCAAAAAGGGGACTTAAAATTGTATGTATTATGACATTGCATATAGAAGTTTAATATATGCTAATATATGCAAATTACAGATGTAACATACAAGTTCATGTTTGTATTTTATATAAAAAATATATGTAATTTATGCAACCATATGTAATTTATTTTTCAACCATTGGAATTACAAATACGCGCACTCACACACACACACACACACACACACACACACACACACACACACACA
>CAIGQV010018227.1:1719167-1721667 GCA_903798115.1 Danio jaintianensis
TGCGTGTGTGCGTGCGTGTGTGCATGTGTGCATGTGTGTGTGTGCATGTGTGCGTTTGCGTGTGTGTGAGCGTGTGCGTGTGAGAGAGAGAGAGCTTGGTCAGCACAGATGGCCAGAGAGGGTACAAGCCCTGAGGTCAATGTCACACACGCACACACACTGTGTTCTCTAGAGTCTAGCTCCACTTTTCGGACCCTTGTGTCAGTAGTTTTGCAGTACCTGGACTCTCTCTTCTGTCGGTCTGTTTCTCTGTGAATATTTTCCCCCAAAGGATCTGCGAGCATCCACTTATTACTGACTTTGGTGAATCATTAAACACACACACGCATAAACACACACATGCATAAACACGCACAAACACCCACACACATGCATAAACACGCAAACAAACAAACACACACACACACAGACACACACAAACAAACGCACACAAACAAACACATACACATACACACACATGTATGAACACACACAAACACCCACATACATGCATAAACACACAAACAAACAAACACACACACACACATACACACAAACGCACACAAACACATACACATACACACACATTTATGAACACACACAAATGCACACATACACATACACACAAACACACACACATGTATAAACACACAAACACACACACACAAATGCACAGATTCACACAAACACACACACACACACACACACATACACACACACACACACATATATAAATACACATGCACACACACAAACACACACATACACATACACACACACACACACATAAACGCACACATACACATACACACACACACATGTATAAATACACACACACACTCACATACACACACACAAACGCACACATGCACATACACACAAACACACACATGTATATACACACAAACACACACACAAATGCACAGATACACACACACACACAAACGCACACATACACATATACACACATGTATAAATACACACACACACGCACATACACACGCACACATACACACACATGTATGAACACACACAAACACACAAATGCACACATACACACAAACACACACATGTATAAGCACACACACACACAAATGCACAGATACACACACACACATGTATAAACAGACACACACAAAAAACACACAAACCTTTTTTTGAGTGTGTTCATATGTTACTTAATAATACTAATATTAATCATCTTTAATTACAGTGTAATTCTTGCTAGAGGTTTTTTATTTCAATTGTATACGCACTGTAAGAATATTCCAATTCTAAAAATGGCAGCATTATTTTTATTCATTCATTTTCTTTTCGGCTTAGTCCCTTTATTAATCTGGGGTCGCCACAGCGGAATGAACCGCCAACCTATCCAGCATATGTTTTACACAGCGGATGCCCTTCCAGCTGCAACCCATCACCGGAAAACATCCATACACACTCATTCACACACATACACTACGGACAATTTAGCTTACCCAATTCACCTATAGCGCATGTGTTTGGACTGTGGGGGAAACCGGAGCACCTGGAGGAAACCCACGCCAACATGGGGAGAACAGGCAAACTCCACACAGAAATGCCAACTGACCCAGCCGGGACTTGAACCAGCGACCTTCTTGCTGTGAGGCGACAGCGCTACCCACTGCGCCACCGTGACGACCGAAACATTATTTTACTTTATTTAATTATCATTCATTCATTTTCTTTTCGGCTTAGTCCCTTTATTAATCTGGGGTCGCCACAGCGGGATGAACCGCCAACTTATCCAGCATATGTTTTATGCAGCGGATGCCCTTCCAGCTGCAACCCATCACTGGGAAACATTCATACACACTCATTCACTACGGACAATTTTTTAGCTTACCCAATTCACCTATACCGCATGTCTTTGGACTTGTGGGGGAAACCGGAGCACCCTGAGGAAACCCACGCGAACACGGGGAGAACATGCCTTTATTTAATTATACATTTTATAAATAAATAATATTCAAATTATTCAAAAATCTCACTTTACGCATCACATTAAACATCAAAATAACATGTTAAATATTTAAACACTAGAAAATTATTTAAAAAAAATAAATAAATAAAGCCGGGCGACACGGTGGCTCAGTGGCAGTGGTGGAGGTAACGAATTACCACTACTCACGTTACTGTAATTAAGTACATTTTTGGGGTATTTGTACTTTCATGAGTATAATTTTAAGTCTGTAATTTTACTTGTACTTGAGTACAAATTAAGCTAAATTTACTTCGTTATTTTTTTTAATCATTTCGTTACGGAGTACTGTAATTTGATTAAATATTTCAACCACTGACCGGCATTTCAGTAGCCAATCAAATCTCATCTTAATGGTTTACCTGCACAGCACTTTACTAGCTGGCCTCTGCTACACAGCTGTGCTTTTGTCCCAGAGACATCCAAAGGCAGAAGCGCGAACCGCAGCTAAACGTTTACACATTTGACTACATTACAAATTCTGTGGATGGATAAGTATTGTGAATAACTTCGATAAAA
>CAIGQV010018227.1:1726667-1729869 GCA_903798115.1 Danio jaintianensis
AATGAATGAATGAATTTATTTATATTTAATTATTTTAATTATATTATTATATTAGAATTCTAATTATACTTAATTTTAATTATACTATAATTAATTAATGAGACAGCCTGCACAATGATCCGAGTGTGCTAATGCACTAATGCACAAAAAAGTGCAATGAAGACACATCCATATGATCGTCTCATTAAGATGACTCAGAAGTGCATTCCAAAAAGGTTTTTTGATCCCTACACCCTTTATAGGGGTCATAGGGATGAGCCCTTCAAATGAAACGCAAGCATGAATCTTTAAAATCCTTAATATCCACATTAATGCCTTAATACTGCGGATTCTCAATATAGCATATATTTTTGTGACACTTGTATTACTGTGAGGGTTGAGGTAGCGGTAGATGTAAATAAAATGCAACACAATGGGTAATTTAATAAATAATATGAATAATACTCGTTATAGTTACTGTTTTAACATTACTGTGAGGGTTTAGGGTAGGGGTAGATGTTAATAAAATTCAATTAATGGGTAGTTTAATAAATAATATCTGAATAATACTCATTATAATTACTGTTTTTACATTACTGTGAGGGTTAGGGTTAGGGTAGACATTAATAAAATACAATTTATTGAATAATTTAATAAATAATATGTATAATACTCATTATAATTACTGTTTTTACATTACTGTGAGGGTTTAGGGTAGGGGTAGACATTAATAAAATACAATTAATGGATAATTTATTAAATAATTCTCATTAACTTCTGGCCACAGCTTATCCCTTCTTAGCAACAATCATAAATAAAGCACCTCAGCCTTCCCAGCATGCATGTGGTCTGACAAGAAGTCAGTGCAGGTCTGTCTCTGATTGGCCGAGGCTTCAGTTCTTCATGAGCAATAGGTTGCATTTTAATTAACTGCGCTCCAATTAACAGTTCATCTGTGCGCTGTAATTTATTCGTCCCGTGGCTCAATCCTGACACCAGCAATTGTTTACTACTGCCAGAAAACACACACGGCGGGAGTTTCAGCAGGAGATCCACTCAAAAACTACCTGTGCGTTTAATAAACAGCTGTGAGGCAGTCGAATTATCATTGTGTTTTGATTTGTAACTTGCTTTAATTGTATCGTGCCGGATAAAAGCATCTGCTAATTGATTAATCACTGCATATTCACTGATATAGATTAAAACATATTTGAAATGGAGTAAATATTGCAAATTGAAATAGCTGACATGTATTTATTGATCATGTGAAATGTAATTTATTTCTGTGATTTAAAGATGAATTTTCAGCATCATTACTGTCACATGATCCTTCAGAAAGCAATACAATATGATGATTTGTTGATCAGGGAAAATATGTGATGCGCATGAGTGTTATAAATATAATACTGAAATTTAGAAATTTAATTTTAATATAATATAAATATAATTTAATATAAATATAAAATAATATAAATGTTAATATAATATAGGCAGCGCGGTGGCGCAATGGGTAGCACAATCGCCTCACAGCAAGAAGGTCGCTGGTTCGAGCCCCGGCTGGGTCAGTTGGCATTTCTGTGTGGAGTTTGCATGTTCTCCCCGTGTTCGCGTGGGTTTCCTCCGGGTGCTCCGGTTTCCCCCACAAGTCCAAAAACATGTGATATAGGTGAATTGGGTAAGCTAAATTGTCCGTAGTGTATGTGTGTGTATGGATGTTTCCCAGTGATGGGTTGCAGCTGGAAGGGCATCCGCTGCGTAAAACATATGCTGGATAAGTTGGCGGTTCATTCCGTTGTGGCGACCCCAGATTAATAAAGGGACTAAGCCGAAAAGAAGATGAATGAATGAATGAATAATATAATATAATGTAATATAATATAATATAATATAGGTGGGCGACACCGTGGCACAGTGGTTAGCACTGTCACCTCACAGCAAGTTCGCTGGTTCATTTAATAAACTAAATTGGCCGTATAGTGTGTGAATGTATATGGGTGTTTCCCAGTACTGGGTTGCAGCTGGAAGGGCAGCCGCTATGTAGCGGAATGAACCGCCAACTTATCCAGCATATGTTTTACACAGCGGATGCCCTTCCAGCTGCAACCCATCACTAGGAAACACTCATACACGGGGAGAGCATGCAAACTCCACACAGAAATGCCAACTGACCCAGCCGAGGCTCGAACCAGCGACCTTCTTGACTTTCTTCCAGCGACCTTCCCCGCCGCCCATGACTATAATATAATATAATATAATATAATATAATATAATATAATATAATATAATGAATAATTAATTTAATATTTATTTTAATTTAATTGATCATAAAAATCTATTATTGATAATGTAGTAATAGTAATTGGTAATAATTAAACATAGAAGATTTTTGTTAGAATAATTTTGGATGCATTTATATTTATTTATTTATTTATGCATTTATTTATTTGTTTGTTTTTATTATTATTCAACTGTATTTTATTATTGCTTTATAATTAAATTCTCAGCATGTTTACAACTTTAATTCAGCACTATTTTTTTTATCTCTGGTCTCTATTCAGGCACTGCAAGTTCTCATGAAATATTTAATATTGTGTGTGTGTGTGTGTGTGTGTGTGCGTGTGTGTGTGTGTGTGTGTGTGTGTGTGTGTGTGTGTGTGTGTGTGTGTGTGTGTGTGTGTGTGTGTGTGTGTGTGTGTGTGTGCGTGTGCGTGTGTGTGTGTGCACTTCTCAATTACATGTCTGAAACAAGGTCACATGGTTACACACAGAGAGCTGTAATTAGTGAATGTTTTTCATTCACACCATAATTACAGAATAAGCGCTTTGAAATGCTTGAGATTGTTTAAATGGAATGAGAAAAACACAGCATGTGGCCTTTATGTGTGTCACTGTCGTGTACTCAGACACACACTCACACAGACGTTCATATTTTTTTCATCTCAGTCTTTAAATGAATATTTAAAAGCCCCTGTTTTGTTATTTTATAGTTTTCTTCTTTAGTTTTCTGGATTTACATTTCTCCAAGGTCAAGAAACACTTGCATCTTCTCATAATCTCGTCTTTTCTCACTGTGTCTTAAACCAGTTGTCCAAACCCCGCCTTTCCTGGAGCCTGCACTACTCTGATTGGTCAGATTGTGCTACTTTGTTCTGATTGGTCAGATTGTGCTACTCTGCTCTGATTGGTCAGATTGTGCTACTCTGTTCTGATTGGTCAGATTGTG
>CAIGQV010018227.1:1738063-1751852 GCA_903798115.1 Danio jaintianensis
AACAAAATAATAATAATAATAATAATAATAATAATAATAATAATAATGATAATAATAATAATAAAAATAAAGCAAAAAAAGATTGTGCATATACTATATTTAATATTTTTGTATATAATATTTTGCTTTTATTTTATATTCTATTGTAAAATATTAATATGCAGTATTAAAATTTTTTATAAAATAACTTAATTATATTTATATGAAAATTAAGAATATGTTTTAAATAATAAAAAAAGAGGCATAAATGTATTGTTATAAATGAATGAAATTAGATTGATTGATTAATAATACATGAATAATAATATTTATGACTTGAGTGAATCTAATAGATTTAGTGTTTTATATTACTTATTTTAACTTTTTAATTAAATTATTGACAAGAAAATATTTAATATTTTCAATTTACTTTATGGTACTAAAACAAATAAAAATGAAATATAAAAATGTTTTTATTTATTTATTTATTTATTTATTTATTTATTTATTTATTTATTTATAAAACAGTTCTGTCTGGTTCTTGAATCTGATTAGCTGATAGCTGTGCGATATTCTGCCAGTAACAGCACTCGACCCGCCTCTTCACCCTTTACCCTTGTGTATTACTCCGCCCACATACAGCACAAGCAGAGGACACTTTACAGTTTGACAAATATTGCTGCTGTTGGGCAACATAATGTACTTTTGAGGCTTTTTTAGTGGAGAATGTAGTTGTTTAGATTGCAACTATGTAGTTTATTTATAAGGATAGTGCCTATTTTAAAATATTTATAATTTCTGAGAGACAGCGCGTTAAGTAAAGACGGTTGACGATGTTCATCCACAAGATGGCGACAGAGACCGCATAATAAGCCCTAAGAAAAATGTGCGTAATTTCAAACTACAGCTGATCAAATCATTATTAAACAGGTAAATGACTTTCTAAGTCGATCTCTCTCTTTTGTATGTTGTACTGCTGTATTTATACCATAGTAATATTATGATCTCCCGATTGCAACAGAGAAATACTGGGAAATCTCTGTAGATTATACTTATAATCTTAAAATGTGAGTAAAATCAGCTGTTTTGTCATCACTTTAGACATTACGCTAGAGAATCATTCAAACACTAGATCTAAAGTGACGTTGGTGAGTTAGTAACGGTTTCTGCTGTTCTGACGTCAGCTGCAGATGTGAATGAACGGCGGAAGAAAGTAGTTCCTAATACAAAAGGGTTTTGAGACTCTCCGTGTTGATTTTCTTTTTTATATACACGATTATGCCGTCGAACTGTTGTATAAACGCAATATCACACTCGTAGCAGTGCGATGTGGCTGTATATACGATTTCTGTGGCCGATATACAGCCACATCTCACTGCTACGAGTGTGATATTGCTCATATATAATCATTAAATTTAACATATTGGAGTAAAATAAAACAGAATTCATATACTCCTCCTGGTCACTTCAGTATTCTGTATGCACCAGTATACAAACAAACAAACAAACAAACAAACAAATAAATAAATAAATAAATAAACAAACAAACAAACAAACAAACAAACAAACAAACAAACAAACAAATAAATAAATAAATAAATAAATAAGCAAGCGAACAAATGAACAAGTGAATTAATAATTCAATATATAAATAAATAATATAACTTCTTTTTTTTAAACCTTTATTTTACCAGGAACACAGCTTGGGATTTGTAATCTCATTTTTAAGAGTGTCCTGACTTATCAGAATATTTATATAGTGCTACTTGATTTGAAGTGTTTCTTCTATCCTCACTTGTAAGTCACTTTGGATAAAATCATCTGCTAAATGAGTTAATGTAAATGTCATATGTTGTGTCTTTGTGTTGTGTTTGTGTGAAGGAGCAGTGCGCGCAGTTCAGTGAGATCCTGGGCAGCGTTTCTGCTCAACTCCAGCAGCAGCGGCCAGAAGAGGGCGACGTGGAGCCGATCTCACCAATGCAACTGCCAAACTCACCGAAAAAACAGCTCTCAGCCACGCCGGGATCCCGAGAGCAAGACTCTCAACAACTCACCAAACGCCACCGAAAACTCCTAAAAACCAGCGCCATTCTGCGACCACACACAAACACTTCATCATCATCGTCAGAAAAAAACACACGGCGGCTGTCGGACGTTCAGGAGGCCCGCAAACGCACCGTACGCGAAGTCTGCGGGAAATACCGTAGTAATATTTCCCGAACGATAACGCCACATCATGTTTCACGCATATATGTTGAAGACAGACATAAGCTTCTGTATTGCGAAGTCCCAAAAGCGGGATGCTCCAACTGGAAACGGGTCCTGATGGTGCTCGCTGGAGTCGCCAACTCTACGCAGGACATCAATCACGTCGCTGTACATTACGATAATCATCTGAAACGACTGGATAGTTTCGATCGGCAGGGTATAACGAAGCGTTTGGAAACTTACACTAAAGTCCTATTCATCCGCGAGCCCATGGAGCGACTAGTGTCTGCATTTCGGGATAAATTTGAAAGTCCTAACTCCTACTACCATCCCGTATTCGGAAAACCCATTATATCAAAATACAGAGTGAATGCATCGCAGACAGCACTGAAAACGGGAAGCGGTGTCACTTTTCGAGAGTTTATTCACTATCTGTTGGACGTCCATCGGCCTGTTGGAATGGACATCCACTGGGAAGCCACCAATCAGCTTTGTAGCCCTTGTCACCTCCGCTATGACTTTATTGGGAAAGTGGAAACGTTAGAAGAAGACGCCAATTTTCTTTTGCGAAAGATCAGGGCGCCAGAGAAGCTGACGTATCCATCGTTTAAGGATGGGAACCCAAAAGCAGCCAGAACTTCCACACAGATCACGCAGCATTATTTCTCGCAGCTGAACGCGTCGGAGCGCCAGCGGGCGTATGACTTCTACTATATGGATTATTTGATGTTTAATTACTCCAAACCCTATAAAGACCTGTACTGAAGCCTGTGCTGGAGCCTGTGCTAAAGCATTACATGTGCGCTGTCTGCTAGTATATGACTAATTGCACTGCAAAAAAAATGCTTTCTTATTTAGATTTTATATCTTGTTTCTAGTCCAAATATCTCAAAATTCTTAAATCATGAAGCATTTTCTAGACAAGCAAAACATATTGTCTTGATTTAAGAAATAATACGTTTAATAAGCAAAGCTGCCAATGGTGTGAGCAAAATAATCTTGCTTTTCCTTTTGACATCAGATTATGACTAATATGGTTAAAGATTAAATATGTTTTAAATTATGCACAAACAAAAAAATATATAAAAAATTAAATAATATAAAACTATTTTAATGACCAAAAAAATTATTTCTACACTCTAAAAAACAATCCAGGCTCATTGCGGATACGTACCCAGGTCTACATTTCTGGAGACAGTGAAATACGTAACCGGAGGTACGTCTGCTTGCAGTTTTTGTTTTTGCAAATCCACCAGAGGCCGCTGTGTACACTTTTTAATAATCTCAAATCCACCAGAGGGCACAATATACACTTCAGCCGACCGGGCCAGCTTGCTGTGGACTGACTGACTGACCGACTGACCCATAAACACCCGTCTCTAAATCCAACTGATAGTGTTTTCAAAAGAAATCTAGAATAAGAAAAGCTGTGTGATTTCATCACATTTTCAGCCTGTTGTTTATTTATTTTATTTTATTTTGTTTTTTGCTTTTGTTTTACCTGGTTTCTGGAGCCATTCTTTGCCGGACTAAAACCCTGTCATTGCAGTCAATTCTGCTCTGTGCGCCAAGTCCATCGGCGTATGCGGCGAGCCACTGGGCAAACTGGTAACCCTGGTAAAGCCGTCCACTCAGAGATAAGCGGTCAGCGGTAGCGCCAAAAGGAACAGAAGTCGTCTGCGGCATCATACCGTCCCATAGCTTTCGTTTTACAGACAAAATGATGCCAGACGTACCTCTAGGTACATATTTTTGCGCTCTCCAGAAATGTAAACAGGGGTACGTATCCACTATGAGCCTGTGTTGCTAAAAATGTCGGGTTATTGCAACTCAATTCTGGGTGTAATAAGGACTAACTGCTGGGTTAATTTTTATTAAATTTAATCAAATTAATATGACCAAATTTAAGTGTTTGGGTCAGTCCATATTTGACCCAATTTGGGTTTAAATAACCCAACATTTCTTAGACTGTAAAATCTTTGATGAAACCCAAACACGGCTTCAAAACTGAATCCAATTCTTTCTTTCTTAATTCAGTCAAACAAAACAGCTGCTGGTCATTGACCTCCATGGTGCTGAAAAAACAGACTATATAAGTCAGTGAGTAGATTATAATACAATGTTATGGGTGAACTATCTTTGACTAAAATTGCAATAAAATATTTAAAAAATCTAATAAAACCAATGAATGCTATAATAGAGTCTCATTATCACCACCAAACCACTCATCCCTTAACACTCACTTAATTTGACCATATTCTTTCTTAAAACAAGACAATATGTTTTGCTTGTCTAGAAAATGCTTCTTGATTTAAGAGTTTTTAGATATTTGGACTAGAAACGAGACAGAGAGAAGCATTGTTTTGCAGTGTAGACTAATCCACATTTACACTATCTCGTCTTCTTGGGAGATTCAACACTATTATTTGCCACTGAAAGAAAATGGTGTGACTCAACAAGTCAGTGTGTGAAAACTCTGCATAATCTATAAAACAGATGCACTATTGTTTAAGAGTTTGGGGATTTTTTTTAATCAAATGTGACAAGATTATTTTACAGATAAATGATTTGAACATTTCAGACATCAAACACCGCACACTGAGTTGCAGTACATTTTAGGTTCAAAACTTTTTAACTCGCAAGCAAAACTTTCATTCATTCATTTTCCTTCAGCTTAGTCCCTTATTTATCAGGGGTCGCCACAGAAGAATGATCCGCCAACTACCCAGTACTGGGAAACACCCATACACTCTTGCATTCACACACATACGGCCAATTTAGTTCATTCAGTTCACTTATAGCGCATGTGTTTGGACTGTGGGGGAAACCGGAGCACCCGGAGGAAACCCACACCAACACAGGGAGAACATGCAAACTCCACACAGAAATGCCAACTGACCCAGCCGGGGCTTGAACCAGCGACCTTCTTGTTGTGAGATGACAGTGCTAACCACTGAGTCACCATGCCGTCCAAAACTTTTCAACCAGTAAAAAAACATTTGTACTTGCAAGCAAAGATTTCAGATCCACAAATTTCCAAGGTGCATAATGAAAATTGTGTTAATTGCATAAAAAGGCAAGAGATTTTCTCTTTTTTTGCAATGCAAAGAATTTTATTATCAATTACAGAGTTCATTCATTCATTTTCTTTTCGGCTTAGTCCCTTATTTATCAGAGGTCGCCACAGCGGAATGAACCGCCATCTATTCCGGCATATGTTTTTTGCAGCGGATGCCCTTCCAGCCACAACCCAGTACTGGGAAATCAATTACATTTGTTTTTTTTTAAATTAACAAAACCTTTTAATTGCAATCCTTTGCTTTTTTAAGATAAAAATATACTTAGTTTTGCTCTTACATATTTTTGATTGAATAATAAAGAAACTAAACTGACTATAAACTGATCATTTCTGAAAACAAGACAATATTTTTTTCTTTCAGATGCTGGTGACAACATTTTTATTTTATAGATCAGTATTTTGGCTTGTCCCTTAAACAAAAGCATCTGTATGAATGCAAATTGGAAAAAAACAAACAGTATATGAACAAAAAGACTGACCCTCTTCATGTTTACAAATACAAGCATTTTTTAATTGACCGGTAAAATCGTTACGTTAATTTTACAGCAATTTACTGGTATTGCTGTGTGAAGGGTGCCGAGGACTGAGAAATATATAAAAAAATTAATGTTTTTTTTAAATCAAATAAGGGCGGCATGGTGGCTCAGTGGTTAGCACTGTGGCCTCACAACAAGAAGGCCGCTGGTTCGAATCCCAGCTGGGTCAGTTGGCATTTCTGTGTGGAGCTGGCGTCCATGTTGGCGTGGGTTTCCTCCGGGTGCTCCGGTTTCCCCCACAGTCCAAACACATGCGCTATAGGGGAATTGAATAAACTAAATTGACCGTAGTATATGAGATTGTGTGTGTGTGTGTGTGTGAATGAGTGTGTATGGGTGTTTCCCAGTACTGGGTTGCAGCTGGAAGGGCATCCGCTGTGTAAAACATATGCTGGATAAGTTAGCGGTTCATTCCGCTGTGGCGACCCCTGATGAATAAAGAGAGTAAGCCAAAGGATAATGAATGAAATCAAATGAACATTAAAGTGAGTTCTGGAGGATCATGTGACACTGGAATAATGATAATGAAAATTCAGCTTTGCATGACAGGAATAAATTACTTTTAAAAATATATTCACATAAACGACATCAGTTGATTGATTTCTAATGACATTTTTAAAAACTTTACTGCATTTTTGATCAAATACAGCCTTCTTGAGTTACAATTTTTTAAGCTCTCAACCCCAGACTTTTGAATAGTAGCAAATGTGGTGTATTTTCGACCAATGAGAGGTCAGGGTGGGCAGTGCTATCCAGTATGACATCAAGTGATTGACAGGAGCTCACTGATCTGTTGTGTCACACCTGTAAAGATCAGAGGACTGTATTTACATGGTAACATAGAAAAAGGTGACATTTGTGAGAGTCGAATGATCCTGTTGTGTTATAGCTTTCATCTCTTACAAAACATACCATGTTAGCAAGGTATTCTTTGCAAAGAAGCTAATACTATGGTATTTTGAGTGCACCGTGGAAGTAAAGTTCATATACTATGGTACTTTAGGATACTTTCATGAATACTGGAACGGTACAGCACATGTATAAACAAAACATGGTACTTTAAGTGTATTATTCTGATATTAATTGACTATTTACATGCTACTCAAAGGTATTTTCAAGTATATAGTATATACAACATCAATACATGTGTACTTAAACATCCATTTATATATATACACTCGCCGGCCACTTTATTAGGTACACCTTACTAGTACCAGGTTGGACCCCCTTATTGTCCAATTTGGTGAGCCTGTGTGAATTGTAGCCTCAGGTTCCTGTTCTTAGCTGACAGGAGTGGCACCCGGTGTGGTCTTCTGCTGCTGTAGCCCATCCGCCTCAAGGTTGGACGTGTTGTGCGTTCAGAGATGCTCTTCTGCAGACCTCGGTTGTAACGAGTGGTTATTTGAGTTACTGTTGCCTTTCTATCAGCTGGAACCAGTCTGGCCATTCTCCTCTGACCTCTGGTATCAACAAGGCATTTGCGCCCACAGAACTGGCGCTCACTGGATATTTTCTCTTTTTCACACCATTCTCTGTAAACCCTAGAGATGGTTGTGTGTGAAAATCCCAGTAGATCAGCAGTTTCTGAAATACTCAGACCAGCCCGTCTGGCACCAACAACCATGACATGTTCAAAGTCACTTAAATCCCCTTTCTTCCCCATTCTGATGCTCAGTTTGAACTGCAGCAGATCGTCTTGACCATGTCTACATGCCTAAATGCATTGAGTTGCTGCCATGTGATTGGCTGATTGGAAATTTGCGTTAACAAGCAGTTGGACAGGTGTACCTAATAAAGTGGCCGGTGAGTGTATATATAATTAATTAAATATAAATACTTTATATATATATATATAATCATGTGTAAATCAGGTAGAAATAGCTTATTTTGGAGGTTACCACTTTTTACATAATACCACATTTGTTTAAACATATTCAGAAGTATACTCTATAAATACCATAGTACATGAATATAGAAATCATCCAGTATATCATCATATACCATGGTATTTTATAAAGGGTTTCCTCCTGTCATACATGCACATATATAGATATAAATATATTAGGAAAAGCACTCACTTCCCTTTAGTAAAGAAGCACACTCCATCACTCCTCCACTGCTACAGTAACTCCGCTGATATTTTCAGATGAATCTATAATCTATCTCTAATTGTAAAAAGGGCATTCAGAGGATTATATTTTTATATGTATTTGTAAAACTGCTTTAAATGTGATCGATGCTTTTGTGCAAACTCATCTCTGAAGTCACTGACCGTCTGTGAGTGTCAAATGACCGCACTAATAGATACTAATGTGTGTGTGTGTGTGTGTGTGCGTGTGTGAGAGAGAGAAAGTGAGAGAGAGAGAGAGAGAGAGAGAGAGAGAGTATTTATGAGTGTGTGTTTATATTATTATTATGTGTGTGTGTGTGTGTGCGTATGTGTGAGTGTGTGTGTGTGAGAGAAAGTGAGAGAGAGAGAGAGAGAGTATGTATGAGTGTGTGTTTATATGATTATGTGTGTGTGTGTGTGTGTGTGTGTGTGTGTGTGTGTGTGTGTGTGTGTGTGTGTGTGTGTGTGTGTGTGTGTGTGTGTGTGTGTGTGTGTGTGTGTGTGTTTGGTTGTATTTCCAACTCTCCGTTGATGTCTCGTATGCGACCTATAAGTGTGTGTGTTTTCCAGCACAGCTTATTAAACGACTATAGAAGCGAACAGATTTTATTTATCCAATGCAAAGCTACACACTTTAAGAGCTATATATGATGATGAGCATAATATATTTTCCTTTTATTTTATTAGAGAGAGTAGATTTATGTCCAATGGAGACGAGAGATGGTCAGTGTTTGACTGAATCAGCTTTATAGCCGTGAGTTTTTCTTCTGTCATCCCTCACACTTCTTTAAGAATACTTTATAAATAGACATATATATCTATAGATCTCTATGATATCACACATACAGTAACTGGTGAATGTATAACTGTTGTTGGTGCAGAACTGTACACATCCATATGATCTATAAGCCCTTTGCCTTATTTGACACTGCCAGTGTTTCAGGAAGAGCTGCAGTCGCAGTGAATAAACATTTTGTCTATGGCTGTCTTCGTCTTTTTTTTTATGTGTCTCAGAATAAATGTGTTTTTTGTGGACATCAGGAGACGTACAGTGTGTCAGGAGCATCATATGGATCATGTAAGTTTAAATAAATCCATATTCTTTCAGAAATAATTGCATTTATATTGATCAGTTTTTAAAGGTGTTTTAATAGTATGGGACAATAGCATGAATTGTTATTCATTCATTCATTCATTTTCCTTCAGCTTAGTCCCTTATTTATCAGGGGTCGCCACAGTGGAATGAACCGCCAACTATTCCAGCATATGTTTTACACAGAGGATGCCCTTCCAGCCACAACCCAGTACTGGGAAACACCCATACACACTCATTCACACACACACACACACACACACTCATACACTACGGCCAATGTAGTTTATTCAATTCCCCTATAGCGCATGTGTTTGGACTGTGGGGGAAACCGGAGCATAAAAACTCCACACCAAAATGCCAACTGACCCAGCCGGGACTCGAACCAGCGACCTTCTTGCTGTGAGGCCACAGTGCTGACCACTGAGCCACCGTGCCGCTCGAATTGATATTTATTCATTCATTCATTTTCTTTTCGGCTTAGTCCCTTTATTAATCTGGGGTCGCCACAGCGGAATGAACCACCAACTTATCCAGCATATGTTCTACGCAGCAGATGCCCTTCCAGCCGCAACCCATCACTGGGAAACATCCATACACACTGATTCACACTCATACACTACAGACAATTTAGCTTATCTAATTGACCTATAGCGCATGTGTTTGGACTTGTGGGGGAAACCGGAGCACCTGAAGGAAACCCACGCCAACACGGGGAGAACATGCAAACTCCACACAGAAATGCCAACTGACCCAGCCGAGGCTCGAACCAGCGACCTTCTTGCTGTGAGGCGATTGTGCTACCCACTGCGCCACCGTGAGGCCCGAATTGATATTTAATCATACGTTATTATATTTTAACATTAATAACAGATGTTTTTAAAGCAGATTATTCATTCATTCATTCATTTTCTTTTCAGCTTAGTCCCTTTATTAATCTGGGGTCGCCACAGCGGGATGAACCGCCAACTTATCCAGCATATATTTTACGCAGTGGATGCCCTTCCAGCTGCAACCCATCACTGGGAAACATTCATACACACTCATTCACACACATACACTACGGACAATTTTAGCTTACCCAATTCACCTGTACCGCATGTCTTTGGACTTGTGGGGGAAACCGGAGCACCCGGAGGAAACCCACGCGAACACGGGGAGAACATGCAAACTCCACACAGAATGCCAACTGACCCAGCCGAGACTCGAACCAGCGACCTTCTTGCTGTGAGGCGAACGTGCTACCCACTGCGCCACCGCGTCGCCCTAAAGCAGATTATGACCATTAAAAATAGTAATGTTTCTATTTTTTAACAGGTACTGTGTATCCTGTGATTTTCTATAAAAATCTCAACAAAATACTAGAAAATTGTATATTTTATTATAAATATGCACCATAAAAATGCTGGGTTGTGTGTGTTAACCCAATGCTGGGGCAAATCAATATGGATAAACTCAATAGTTGAGTTGAAAGAATTATTTATATTGACTTAAAAAAAATTAACCCAACATTGGGTTTGTCCACATTTGACCCAGTGTTGGGTTAACACAACCCAGCATATTTTAGAGTGTTAATTTTCTATGTTTACCTTAAAGTACTAGACAAAAAAGTATTGTAATATTATAAAATATTTATCATATTTTAATATAGGGTGGTGCGGTGGCGCAGTGGGTAGCGCTGTTGCCTTACAACAAGAAGGTCGCTGGTTCGAGCCTCGGCTGGGTCAGTTGGCATTTCTGTGTGGAGTTTGCATGTTCTCCCCGTGTTGGCGTGGGTTTCCTCCGGGTGCTCCGGTCCAAAGACATGCGCTATAGGTGAATTGAGTAAGCTAAATTGTCCATAGTGTATGTGTGTGAATGAGAGTGTTCCCCAGTGATGGGTTGCAGCTGGAAGGGCATCCGCTGCGTAAAACATATGCTGGATAAGTTGGCGGTTCATTCCGCTGTGGCGACCCCAGATTAATAAAGGGACCGAAAGCCAAAAAGAAAAGAAAATGAATGAATGAATAAATGAATATTTTAATTTAAATAATTGACAAAAAAAAGCATATTTTCTTGGAATCTTTGGAGTATTAAAATGCTTAATTTTATCTATTAAACATCACAAATTTATTCATTTTGATGTCATTTAAAATTAGGAAGTAGACAAAATAATTAAATGTATAGTAGTTTATTTTATTATTGATAAAATAATTTAATGTATAATAGCTTTATAGAGTTTATATGTCTGCATTTTGGTATCTTAAATACTATGAAAAAATGCATGATTTTTGCATATATATATATATATAATATGTTAATTATCCATGTTTTGATGTCTTTGAAAATATATTTATAGTATTTTATTGCATTAAGAATAATGTAAATTCACTGAAAGAAATCTAATAATAATTTATATTTGTATTAATTTAAACAATTATATTATTTAAAATATTAATTTTAACAAACCCTAAGTCACAATTAGACGTATAAAGCATAACTATTACATTTTCTCATCAAACCTCAAGCTTCAACAAACCCTAACAAATATTAACTTAGATGATTGTCATTCCTGGTTGTCCAGCATTTGTGTAAATCTCCGAGCAGAGGAGACACTAAATCATGTTTTACTATTTACTGACTCTGCTCCATAAAAACAAACGCATTGACTGATTTTACAGCAGCTGCTTCAGATGATCTGCTGTCTGCTAACGTAAATCAGTGAGTAAATCACATTAGATCCTGAGGACACACACACACACAAACACACACACACACACACACATATGAACCCATCTTCACAGTAAACATACCGTCAGCTCACAAAACGCCTAATTGGATTATTTACTCTGCGTCTTCAAAACATTTATGAGATATTTTACGATGCCAAAGCTGCATTCAACAACCCGCTGTTTCATCTGACTGACTTTCAGAGCTTTGACAAATGACCTGCTGAAAGAAAAACATCCTTTATAAATACATCCACTTTATTTGACATGCTGAAGCTGTTTTCTGTCAATGTGTTTCAATAGACTTTAGACATATAACAATGTGTAGTAAACAGTATGTGTTTACAGGTTTATAATAATACATTTAAATAATATGACACTACTTATACCAGTAATATCTAATATAATCGTGATGGAAGCCAGTTACTGCCACCAGGTGAACAAAAAAAGCAAGTTTATCCACAATTCCAGCCTATTTGCTCACAATTACAGACATTGTTAATAAGATGTGTGAGATATAAATTCTGGAAAGTCAGCAATCTGGGATATAAA
The DNA here is from genome assembly GCA_903798115.1 of Danio jaintianensis. Taxonomy (NCBI): domain Eukaryota; kingdom Metazoa; phylum Chordata; class Actinopteri; order Cypriniformes; family Danionidae; genus Danio; species Danio jaintianensis. The sequence goes on from CAIGQV010018227.1 coordinate 1,750,329, forward strand.
CTTTGAAATTACATATATAAATAGAATTGGAAGCTAAAAAATGTCAAGTTATTTCAACTCAAAAACTGGGTAAAATGTGGATAAACCCAAAAATTGAGTTACATGACATTTGGTCTATACATTAATTTAAATTAAATGTATATTAAAATATAGGTTTTGTCCATATTTCACTCAAATTTAGGCTTAAATAACCTAGCATTTTTTTAGAGTGTATAAACTGGTGCATGAAAACTTGTAATTGTAAAGTATAAGATCTCATAAAATCAATAAAAAGTCAAAGTTTTGAGATAATTTTGAATTGTGAGTTGAAAATTGCTACATAAACTTTATACTGCTAAATATAAACGGAGAATTGTGGGATATAAACTTAACATTGAAATATGAACTATAGGATGCTATAAAGTCAGAATTGTTTGATATAAACTTTAACCCTGCTGAAAAAAACTGCTTAAACCAGCCTAAGCTGGTTAGCTGGTTTTAGAGGGGTTTTGGCCATTTCCAGCCTGGTCTTAACTGGTCAGGCTGGGAGATGACCAGTTAAAACCAGCCTGACCAGCCTATCTAGGCTGGGAGCCCAGCCAAAACTATGTCCAGCTTAAACCAGGCTGGTCAAGCTGGTTTTAGCTGGTCATTTCCCAGCCTGACCAGCTTAGACCAGGCTGGAAATGGCCAAACCTCCTCTAAAACCAGGCTGGCCGACCAGCTAAAACCAGCCAATAAGCCTGGGATGGTTTAACCTGTTTTTTTCAGCAGGGAAATTAGGAATTAAAAGCTCAGAACTGCGAGATAAAACTTGGAATTGAAATATGAACTGTATGAAGCTGTAAGGATTGTCAGGATCGTGTGATATTGTGAGATGTGAACTCAAATTTTACTATATAAACACAGAGGTTGTGTTGTGTAGGTGACAGTATAAATTGCTAATATATAATCGAGAAAAACTAGCCTAGAATACAGGCTAGGCTAATCGGGAAAAAGTCAGAGCTGTTTATTTATTTATTTTTAATTACATGGTGAACATTTGAACAGTTTTTGTCCAGCTCAAATAACTAATGCTAACGATGCTAATGAACCGGAAGTCTGCAAATGGCCGCGTCAGCTTTTAGCATAAAAATAAGGTGGGTATAATAATAATGACAGAGTTTTAACCATTCATTTCAGACCTACATGAACGCTGTAAGTCATGAGGGAGGCGACAGATTAAATTCAGATTAATTGTTTCAGACAAAAAGGCAAACTTCTCGTCTGTCCGCCAGTAATGAGAGGAACGGGAGCGCTGGAGGAGAGACGCCGCCGCAGGTGACGAGACTCCCGGCTGGAGAATGCTGGAGCCTCGCGGTCAGACACTCAATCCTCCGGTCACAGTTTGAAGAATCCACTGGCTTCAAAACATCAGTAAATCCTGCTCTATGTGGAGAATCTGTGTCGGAAAATCACAATTGGGGTAAAGTTGGTTTTATATTCGGACTTTCTCCAGTCAGAAAAGTGTTCTTTGCAAATTATAAACAGGGAAATCATATATTG
>CAIGQV010018227.1:1759152-1778073 GCA_903798115.1 Danio jaintianensis
ACAGCACTGCAACATACAAAAGAGAGAGATCGACTTAGAATGTCACTCACCAATGTTATAATGTTTTGATCAGCTGTAGTTTGACAATACGCCAATCTTTTCTTTTCTAAGGGCTTATTATGCGGTCTCTGTCGCCATCTTGTGGCGTCAACCGTCTTTGCTCTGCTTAATGACAGGCTGATGGATGCCGACGCGCTGTCTCTCAGAAATTATAAATGTTTTAAAATGGGCACTATCCTCATAAATAAATGGCATAGATGCAATCTAAACAACTACATTAGTGACTAAAAAAAGACTCAAAAGTACATTATGTTGCCCAACAGCAGCAATATTTGTCATACTGTATTGAGTTTATTGATCTGCTGTCACTCTATGTGGGCGGAGTAATACAGAAGGGTGAGGAGGCTGTACAAGTTCTGATATTGCAGAATATCACACGGCTATCAGCCAATCAGATTTGAGAACCAGACAGAACTGTTGTGTGTGTATATATATATATATATATATATATATATATGTATATATATATGATTATTTTTTTAACGCAGTTGTTAGATTTCTTGATATTGAGTGACTTAATTAAAATATATATTTTTTTAATAAGAAAGAGAAATTAGGGATGCACCAATATGGAATTTTTTACCAATACGATAACCGATATCTCTTTAGATTTAGAGGCCGATAGCTGATATATTATCTGATAAATATGCGTATTATTTTTTTAACACTTTCTGCATGAATGCAAAAACAAACGGCAAACACACACAGTGAGCAATGATGCTCTCCTGACACAAACTCAAAGTAGCTGACCAAATATTAGACATGAGAAAAATCACTTTTTAATTTAACTTTTTTGTTTAAATACTGATGCACTTTCAGTTTATAAATGTTCACTTTTTTTATAAGTTAAAAACTAGTTTTTTAGTTAATAATATGCATTGCAAAGCATTTGATTTGGAGAAATTTAAAGGCAATTTTCTCAATATTTAGATTATTTTAGCTTAGATTCCAGATATAAATAGATTTAAATCTCAGCCAAATACTTGTCCTATCCTAACAAACATGCATTTTCCGAAAAGAAAATGAATGAATACAAGAGTTATTATTGATACCTTAAAATAAAACCATTTTTGTTACTTGCAATATATATTTATATATATATCACTACTTATGTTGTATTAAATAACAATAACTATAATATGAATATGCCTAAAACCAAACTCTCCAGGTCCAAACTTCAGTCTTTAGTTAAATCTGTCATAAAATATATAATATAAATTAATAAAACTGGGCGTCACGGTGGCGCAGTGGGTAGCACGATGGCCTCACAGCAAGAAGTTCACTGGTTCGAGCCCCAGCTGGGTCAGTTGGCATTTCTGTGTGGAGGTTGCATGTTCTCCCATGTTGGCATGGGTTTCCTCCGGGTGCTCCGGTTTCCCCCACAGTCCAAAGACATGCGGTATAGGTGAATTGGGTAAGCTAAATTGTCCGTAGTGTATGTGTGTGAATGAGTGTGTATGGGTGTTTCCCAGTACTGGGTTGTAGCTGGAAGGGCATCCGCTGCATAAAACATATGCTGGATAAGTTGGCGGTTCATTCCGCTGTGGCGACCCCTGAATAATAAAGGGATGAAGCTGAATGAAAATGAATGAATGTTAAGAGATACTTACTGGTGAAACTTTATTATCATGAGCACAGATTTTATATGATTAATACTCGAGGCATCAGTACTTTACAGAACAAAACAAAAATTGTTTTACTCAAACACATAACTAAGAAATCCAGAAAAGCTTTAAATAATTTTAATAGTTAAATGGGGTTGTTAATATTGACTTTATCAGTTTTTAAACTTTTTGAAAAAATAGTTTTTATTCTGGACTTTCTCCAGACGCAAACAATATATAAATAATGTGAAAATTGTTAAACATCACTTAGGAAATATTTGAAGAAGAATCACAATTTCACAGGAGGGCTATTCATTTTTTCTTCAACTGTGCTATTTTTTTAAAATAATATACACCCTTTAAAGTGTGAAACTGTAGTTCCCCCAAACGGACACAGGCGAGCGCCAAATATCAGGAAAAGCCTCCTCCTGCAGCATCAGTCAGTCCTGCATGTGAGAGTGAGAGCTCCAGTAATTACGGGTCTCAGCGCAACATCAATTATTCACACTTATTTACACGCAAATAAACAAACATTCGGATAAATAAATAATCAAGTACCTGCGCGGGGCCGTTGCGCGCAGCTGAAGCCCGACACAACTGTCTTCATTTGTTTGCCTGCCGTTAAATAAATGAAAATCCAGCGCGAGAAGTGTGTGTTTGTGTGGGGGGGGATCCTGGAGCAGACGCCTCCATCTAGCCGTGCGCAATAATTGAAATGGCGCATTTGGCCGCGGGCGCACAGTGAATGATGTCCAGACGTCATTCGCTTTTAATGGCCTCCAGGAAATTTGCCATTACAATTCTCGCAGACATTAGAGCGCGGAGAGGAGTGCCTGAGCGCCGCGTCCAGATTTCGGCGTCGTAAAAAAACAACACGCGTCTTTTTATCGCCACTTTATCAACAAGTTCTCCGCCGTAGCGCGCGCGCGGAGACACACACACACACACACACACACACACACACACTCCGACTCGTTCAGGGGAAGGAAAATGTGTTGCCTCTGTGAAAGAGCCTGGGGGAATATTACATCAGACGAAATGACAATGATTAAAATCAGCCTTTCTGCCTCTCCAAAGTCTCAGGAACGGCGCGGTGACACTTGCCTGATGCGTAAACCGTTATGCGCCGAACTTTAGAGCTATTTTTCTAGCCGAAACAATCAAGGAGGGGGGGAAATATCAGGTTTGCATCTGTTCCAATGAGTGTGCTCGGGTTTGAGTTAATTGTCCTCTAATCCTGTGTGGCCCCAGAGGCGTTTTTGCGCAGCCCGGAGCCAGAATTCTTCTTTCGGCTCTGCTTCTGATTCAGAGACGGATTATTGGCTTCCTTCTGCCCATAAGCAAAGCAGCAGATTCGCCGTGGCCAAAAAAGCCTGATACACACACGCTTGTGTTGAGAAATAAGAAGATCAAGAGGGGGAAGGAGAGCTTGGTCTCCTGGAGAAGGTAAGACAGTCCTGCGCGCGTTTGCGCTCTGAACGCGTCCACACAACAACAGCAGCGCTGCGCTTTAATGCAGTTTGACGGGGTTTTTCACTCCGGACAGGAAGGGAATATAGCTTTTTTCGGATAGAAACTTGAGCGAGAGACGCGAGCATTCATCTGGGAGCCGATTGAACCGGAATCCGGACACCTACGATGTTTGAAACGGTACCGTCAGATCTCACCTCCATGTAGACTAGATCATTGATGTGATGCTGATTTATTGTGTGTATGTGTGTGTGTGTAGTACGACAACGCGTACTAAAAACGCCTGCGATTTTCGGATTTCTAACCTTATTTAAACAGCCTCCAGGCACTGAGAGTCTGTGTTGGCTATTATTATTCGCGGGATACATATATATGCATGCCTCATACCTGAAGCTTTATCGCTGGGAGTGAGACGCCATGTTGTGAAATGATCCGAATTGAAGTTTTAACCCGTAGGGCACCGACCTGAAACTGGAGAGAGAAAGAACGAAAGAAGGAAAAGATTTCATTGTGTATGCAAGTTTCACTGATCTCTCCTCCACCATCGGGTTCTCCGACAGTCCGCCATTAAGAGTTGAAAACAAACGTGTTTATTTCGTGGATTGAATGAAAAGGAGAGCGTCGCAAAGTTTGACTGCTAACCAGATGTGCTAGGATATGTAACTAAATAAAGCTACACGTTATCACTAGTAACACGTTTCCATCTGGTGATTTATATTGGGAACCAATTCCGGTTTTAGGCTATTTATAGCTGTAAATGAAACCCCCTGAAGACATGACAAGCTAAAGAACGTTTCTCTAAAGTATCACTATTAAAAACCAGTGTTTGTTTAACACATAAATGAATGTTGAATGAAAATGAAACCGACCTAGAGTTTGCTGTCTGAACTGATAAGTGTTAAAAACGAGCTTGGACTGTACTTATATGCAGCTACAGGTTTAATATGGATTTTCCTGCTAAAATTTGCATAGATGTACAGTAAGCCCCCATTTAAAGTGATAGTTCACCCAAAAAGGAAAGTTCTGTCATCGTTTACTCTCCCTTCACGTGTTCAAAACCTATTTGACTTGAACACAAAAGAAGATATTTTGAAGAAAGCCATACCATTGACTTCCATAGTATTTCTTTATCCTACTATAAAAGTCAATGGTTACAGGTTTTAACTTTAATATCTTCTTTTGTGTTCAACAACAACAACAAATAACTTATAAATCTTTTAAATCACACTCGGGGATGAGTAAATAGTGAGTAAATTTCCATTTTATGGGGTGACCTAACACTAATGCTTACAGAATGTTCTCACATGTTATTCATGCATATATATATATATATATATAATCAACTCGAGCGTCATTTTGAATATCTTTGCACTAAGTTTGACCATCTTTTCCTGTGACTTTAGCAATGTACTTTACTCTTCTACCTGGTCCCTCCTATTAACAAAGAGAGAGAGAGAGAGAGAGAAAGGGTAGATCCACTGTATTCCCTCAGCATTAATATCTGGGCTTTTGGTTACAACGCCTGTAGCTATATGGAGATGAGGGATAGCTTCATATGCCAAACGTCTTAAGTCTTTTTTTTTTTTTTCCAATGGAATCTGTAATGTATCATCGTGCTTGTGTATTAAATGAACATTAGTGCTCAGGGCTTGGTGGCAACACCCTGGAAAATTCTGCCGCCCGCCTGGAGCCCATTGCCTCCAGCGCTGAAACAGAGCGAAGCCTTTAACAACCGCCTTCTGTTTACCATGTATGGTTAAAATAACTGGCGCACAAATGAGCCACTGCATGGAGGAACTTGTCGTTGAAATCCCTTTGAACTCCAGGTTCACAATGGAGCCGTTCTTTCTTTTGACAACTGGAATATGTTTAGTCGTACTTCCATGAAGCATATGTGGCCCTACGTGATCTCCGGGCGCTGTGAGGTAAAGTTTTGACTTGCATAAACAAGCCTTTGGGATTGGGCAGAGTAATAAAAGACCATCTTAAAAAGTGAAATGAGCAGATGTTAGGTTTATGTGTGAACTCGAATTCTGAGATTTGTAAGTTTGCATAATAACCGTATATAAATGCTTGCCTTTGTAATGGTTATTCATTTTATTTTGACATGTTAAGTCATGAATGTGAGCTTGTGTGATATTTTGCTTATGAAAAAGTTAGTGGATTTGTTCCTGATTAATATGCTTCATCTCTGTCTTAAAGCAAAATTCAGGAAGAAAGTGAAGCGGATTTGGGTTTGTGTGTGATTCGATTTAGAATAGATCCACAGCAATGCAAAAATCTCCTGAGTAAAGATTTATTTACATTTGCACCAATACGTAAATAAGTGTAATAAACATCTTAAAATGGAGAGTTTATAAAGTAGAGCGGGTATTGTGTTTGTGTGTGAATGCATTTTGATTCAGATTCAGAGGTTTGTGCATTGCTTCGCATACAGTTTGTGGATTTATTTTAAGCATTTGCACTAGTAAGTAAAAAAGACAATCATAAAATTAAAGGTAAGCTGAAAAGTAGAGCAGAGTTCAGCTTTCTGTGTGAAAAGGCAATCTTAAAATGAAAGCAAAGTAGAGCAGATGTCAGGTTTCTGTGTCGATGCTTTTCGATTCAGATTTAGAGATTTGTGTTTTGCTTTTCTTACTGTCTGTAAATATAATCTGTGCAATGGCACTTAAGTTATAAAATGCATGCCAAAACTGCACACAAAACCTTTAAATTGGTTTGCTGTTATTTAGAAGATCATGCAAACGTTCTCCAGAACTAACCTAAGAAGTGCTAGAATCCAAATTGCTCCAAAAAGTGCATTAATGATTGGGAGTCTCAAAGTTAAAGTCGAGCAATCGTAAACCTCACTAACAAACCTCACTAAAATTCAGAGATTTGTGCATTGCTTCTCATATATGGATTTATTTTCAGCATTTGCACTAGTACTTCAAAAAGACAGTCTTGAATTTAAAAATAAGCAGAAAAGTAAAGTGGAGCAGATTGTCAGGTTTCTGTGTGAATGCCTTTTGATTCAAATTCAGAGATTTGTGCATTGCTTCTGAAAATTGTGCAATTGCACTTGTAAGTTATAAAATGCATGCCAAAACTGTTAACTTTAGGTTGGCATGCATTTATTTATAATATCATGCAAACGTTCTCCAGAACTACCATGAATCCAAATTGCTGCAAAAAAGTGCATTAATGATTGTGAGTCTGGCAGTGTGTATAGTAAATGTGAACGGATCGTGAACCTTACTAACAAATCTCACTTAAATTTGGAGGTCTGTACATTGCTTTTCTTAAAGTCTATATGAATTTCATCTGGCATTTGCACTAGTAAGTGTAAAATCCATGCCAAAACAATTACATTAACGTGCATTTATTTAGAATATCATGCAAACTTTCGTCAGGACCAGCATGAAAAGTAGTACACTGCAAAAAAATGCTTTTCTTGCTTAGATTTTTTTGTCTTGTTTCTAGGCCAAATATCTAAAAACTCTTAAATCAAGAAGCATTTTCAAGACAAGCAAAACATATTGTCTTGTTTTAAGAAATAATATGTGAACGTTAAGTGAGTTTTTCCTTAAAACTGGCAAAATTATCTGTCAGTGGGGGAAGCAAAATAATCTTATGTCAAAAGGAAAAGCAACATTATTTTCCTTACCCCATTAGCAGAGTATTTAGCTCTTTTTTTTTTTTAAGGAAAAACTCACTTCATTTTTACTCATTATTTCTTAAAACAAGACAATATGTTTTGCATGTCTAGAAAATACTTCTTGATTTAACAATTTTTAGATATTACGACTAGAAACAACAGTAGATCTAAGAAAATCATTGTTTGAAGTGTAAGTGTAAAATGCATGCCAAAACTGCACACCAAACCTTTACACAGGCATGCATTTAATTAGAATATCATGCAAACTTTCTCCAGGACCACCATGAGAAAAATTCAAAAAGAGATGCGAGTAATGTTAAGATTAATTGCATTAACGATTGTGAGTCTGGCAGTGTAGAAGTGTGGAGTGATCATGAACCTCACTCAAATTTGTACATTTGTGCATTGCTTTTCTTAAAGTCCAAGAATTTAATCTGAGCATTTGCACAAGTAAGTGTAAAATGCATGGCAAAACTGCAAACCAAACCTTTACACCAGCATGCATTTAATTAGAATATCATGCAAACTTTTTACAGGATCGCCATGTGAGTAATTTTAAGATGAAGTGCATTAATGATTGTGAGTCTGACAGTGTATAAATGTGCCGTGATCACGAGCCCCACTCAAATTTGTAGATTTGTGCATTGCTTTTCTTAAAGTCCAAGAATTTAATCTGAGCATTTGCACTAGTAAGTGTAAAATGCATGCCAAAACTGCCCACCAAACCTTTACACAGGCATGCATTTAATTAGAACATCATGCAAACTTTACCACGAGAGTAATTTTAAGATGAAGTATGAGTGTAAATGGAGTGATGGTGAACCTCACTAACACCGTAGTTCGTAGAAGTGATGCCTAGTGTTTCATGTGAACGCGCACAATGCCCTCGTTTCCCAAATGTTCAGATTGGTTGCTGAAGTGTCGGAGGATATCACGTCTAGCACATAACACGACCTTTAATTAGAAACTTGCCGGTTTTTTTTTTTCTCTCCTTCCCCATCCCCGCAGGCGAACACCTCGCATATATCTCTCTCTCGTTCTCTCGCTCTCTCTGCAACGTTAATAAACATCCTTGTATCCTGCCCTCGGGCTTTACCAGTGAAAAAGATGCAAACATACTTCATTAGAGCTGTGGCAATAATTTGTAAGCTAAATACGCGATGGGGCAGATGAGAAAAGGATCTGATAAAGAGTGGCGCAGACGCTCAAGGTGGGAGAGACGCTAAACGCATGAGCATCGGCAGCATCGTTTTTCTCCATGGCTTTCCCATTTGTCTGCTTCCAGGAAGGGAGAAGCATGTCGCGTCTGTCTCTGACCCGGTCTCCGGTCTCTCCTCTGGCCACGCAGGGGATTCCTCTGCCGGCGCAGCTCACCAAAGCCAACGCGCCCGTGCACATCGATGTGGGCGGACACATGTACACCAGCAGCCTGGCCACCCTCACCAAATACCCAGACTCACGGTAAGACCTCTGACCTCTCTCTCTCTATCTGTGTGTGTGTGTGTGCTGTTATGTAAAAGTGTGCACTCAGCAATGCAATTTCAGAAAGTTGTGCGTTTTTATGTGCATTTTGGCTTTTTTGTGTGTGTGTGTTGTACATGTGTATTTATTTGCATTCTAGAAAACGTGCATTTGATTATGTTTTAAGCTTAAACCCTTAAACAGTGGTGGAATGTTTTTATTTCAATATATATTCAGATAACTCTTTAGTTTGAGTACTAATTCTCCCTACACTTAAGTGCTGTTTGTACAAACTACTTATTTAAAATGAGCTGAAACAACACAATTCTTAAGGTTTTTTTTGACAACTTAATTATTTTATGTTCAATCCACTTACATTTGTAAAAACTAATAAGTTAACTTAATTCCTTCATGTTGTTCCAACACAAATTTAGAAAACTCAAATGGTGTGCATTGATTATGTTTTAAGTTTAAACCCTTAAATAATGTTGTGTTGTTTTTATTTCAGTACATATTCAGATAACTGTTTAGTTTAAGTACTAATTCTCACTATTAACTAGTGGCTTGCTTATTATTAAGATGTTGCCTGTTTATTAGTACTTACAAAGTACTGCACAACATGGAGGAATTAAGTTAACATTAGTTTTTACAAATTAAAAGGATTGAACATAAAACAATTAAGTTGTCCCCCAAACAAACTCAAGAATTGTGTTTCAGCTCAATTTAAATGTTTGTGTATTGTGTAGAAAATGTGAATGGTGTGCATTGATAATGTTTTTAGATTTAACCCTTAAATAGTGGTGGGATGTTTTATTTTTCAGTATATATTCAGATAACTCTTTAGTTTCAGTACTAATTCTCACTACACTGTAAAAAAAACAATTAGTTGACTATTTAAAAAGTGAGTAAAATTAGCAGAATTATTAAAATTAAGTCAACTTAACAGTTCCAAATAACAATGGGTTTACTTTATTTTTAAGTAAAGTCAGCGTGTTACTTTTAAGGCAATGGGCTTACTCACTTTAAGTAACTAATCACTTTTTACAGTGCATTCATGTTTTCCACGCTCAAAAAATGACATTTGCTGTTCAAACTACTTTTTTTTTTGTTTTATGTTCAATCTACTTAAATTTGTAAAACATAGTAAGTTAACTTAATTCCTTCATGTTGTCCCAACACAAATCGATTGTGTGGAACCCAGCATTTCGTACAGTGTTTGTACTTTATAAGTAAACATATAAGCATGCCACTAGTTAATACATGTTGTCCCAACACAAATCGATTAAGTTAATGTAATCGTCTTTTTTTTTTTTTTACAAATTTAAGTGGATTGAACATAAAACAATTTAGTTGTCCCCCCCAAATAACTCAAGAATTGTGTTGTATAAGCTCATTTTAAATAAGTAGTTTTTTAATTTGATTATATTTAGATGTTTGCTGCTTTTTCAAACTACTTATTTGAAATGAGTTTAAACAACACAATTCTTGAGTTATGTAAAAAAGATTACATAAATTAATCACTTTGTGTTGGGACAACATGTAGGAATTGTGTAGAACCCAGAATTTTTACAGTGTATTAACTAGTGGCATGCTTATTATTAAGATATTTTTACTTATAAAGTACATAAACTGTAAGAAATGCTGGGTTCCACACAATCGATTTGTGTTGGGACAACATGACGGAATTAAGTTAATTTATTATGTTTTACAAATTTAAGAGGATTGAATATAAAACAATTTAAATTTGCCCCAGCAAAAAAAAAAAACTCAAGAATTGTGTTTCAGCTCAATTTACAGTATATAATTAGTTTGAACAAACATCAAACGTCATTTTTGAGTGTTGAAAACTCTAATTGTGTGCATTGATTATGTTTTTAGCTTAACCCCTTAAATAGTGGTGGGATGTTTTTTTTTTTCAGTACATATTCAGATAACTGTATAGTTTAAGTACCAAGTCTCACTATTAACTAGTGGCTTGCTTATTATTAAGATTTTGGCTGTTTATTAGTACTTACAAAGTACATATTCTGTAAAAAAAAAAAAAAAAAAGGATCTATTTGTTATGGGACAACATAAAGGAATTGAGTTATCTTATTAGTTTTTACAAATTTAAGTGGATTTAACAGAACAGAAAAATTGTGTTGCTTCAGCTCAATTTAAATAAGTAGTTTGTACAAAACAGCAAATGTCTTTTTTGAGTGTATTCTGCATGATTTTATTCTACATCACATCTACCTTATACCTAAACCCAACTACTACCTTAATAACTATTAAAAAGCAGCAAATAAGTAGTTTATTGAGCTAAAAGTCATAGTTAATGGTTTGTTGATAAGGATAATTGTACCTTGAAATAAAGTGACTCAAATTTATCTTGACAAACTACACTCAAAAATGACTTTTGCTGTTTGTTCAACTACATATTTAAAATGAGCTGAAACAACTCAATTCTTTAGGTTTTTTTGGGACAACTTAATTGTTTTATGTTCAATCCACTTAAATTTGTAAGTACTAATAAGTTAACTTTAAGTCCTTCATGTTGTCCCAACACAAATCGATTGTGTGGAACCCAGACTTTTTTATAGTGTCTGAACTCGATAAAATGGTGTGACAGTATTCATCTTTTTGTTAGTGATGATCATTTGGTTTGCTGTTTGATCAGTTGTAATTAAAAACGTACATTAAATTAGACATATGCAGTTAGACATGCTTTTTTAGACTGTATGTGTGATGTCAGTGTTGTGTTTGATGGAGGCTGCTCAATTAGCAGCTAATTATGTGTTCTGATGACGTCTGAATATGATTCACTGTGACCCACCAGTGTGTCTTTATTAGGAGAGAAACGCAATCATTGCTTTCATCATAGAGTCAGAGAGATCCAAGAGAGAGATTTATAGTATTGCATTTCACTGCATTTGATCTGACAATAAAAAGCTTTTTGAGTATATTTACTGAGTCCGAACTGAAAGTTTATGTTCAGTGAGCTTCAGCTGATGGGATGCATGAGTGGTACAGTTTGTGTAGACTATTTTTAGCATGATTTATTATAGTTTCTCTGAGTGTTTTGCATTTTTATGTTGCGAAAGTGGCTATGTGAGGTGTTCAATTCTTTGATTAATTTGTTCACTAAAAGATGTCTGAATGTCATGGCATTAGAAACATAATCGATGTTTTTATCACTTTGAACCATGCATCTCGAGTGTCTTTTAATTAGTTAGTATTGTGTGATGATTTTTAGGCACGTTTATTTATATTGCACATTTACATACACCATGGGAATTCAAAGCACTTTGTTAAATGAGAATTAATAGGATGAAATAATCACAAACTAAGTATAACAAATAAAAGTAATTAAAATTATTAAAAAAAACTATTATTAAATGGGTTTAAAACATTTTTGATAATTAAATAAAATAAATTTAACTTAAAATAAAGTAAATTGAATTTACTTTAATTTACTTTTAATTTAATTAACAGCACAGCTAAACAAATGTTTTTTTTGTTTTGTTTTTTTAAATGATAATTAATAAGATAGAATAATCACAAACTAAGTATAACAAATAAATGTAATTAAAATTATTAAAACATAATATTAAAACAGGTTAAACATTTTTTTATTAAATTAGGCAGCATGGTGGCGCAGTGGGTAACACAATCGCCTCACAGCAAGAAGGTCGCTGGTTCGAGCCCCGTCTGGGTCAGTTGGCATTTCTGTGTGGAGTCTGCATGTTCTCCCCGTGTTGGCGTGGGTTTCCTCCGGGTGCTCCGGTTTCCCCCACAGTCCAAAGACATGCACTACAGGCGAATTGGGTAAGCTAAATTGTACATGGTGTATGTGTGTGAATGGATGTTTCCCAGTGATGGGTTGTAGCTGGAAGGGCATCCACTGCGTAAAACGTATGCTGGATAAGTTGGCGGTTCATTCCGCTGTGGCGACCCCAGATTAATGAAGGGACTAAGCCGAAAAGAAAATAAATGAATGAATGAATAAATTAAATTAATTAAATTGCACCGCTAAACAAATGTGTTTTTGGTGATTATTTTGTTTTCCCTGCATTTAACACTGTTTTTTTATGATTTCAAACCATGAAAACATCACAAATTGTGCATGAAATACACTTATTTTTATAAGTTGTGGTCTCCAAAAACTGATTTCAATATTATTAATGATCAGAAATGTTTCTTGATCATCAAATCAGTATATTAGAATAATTTCTGCATGAATACATGCATGTAAATCAGCTTTACAGCTAACTCTGGCACAACATGTCATGTTGTACATTGTCCCTGTATAAATAAATAAAATAAATAAATAAATATGGTACTTCAAATCTGGAGTAATTATGAAAAAAAATAAGCTTTTTAATCAGTCGAATAAATTATATTTTACAATATATTCACTTCAAAAAGAGCAATTTCGATTAGTAATATTATTTCACAATTTACTATATTTTTGATTAAATACATTCAGCCTGGGTAGTTTGTATCTAATGCAATAATTCATTCATCCATTCATTCATTTTCCTTCAGCTTAGTCTCTATTTCAGAGATCGCCACAGCAGAATGAACCGCCAACTATTGCAGCATATGTTTTACACAGCAGATGCCCTTCCAGCCGCAACCCAGTACTGGGAAACACCCATACGCACTCATTCACACACACTCATACACTACAGCCAATTTAGTTCATCCAATTGACCTATAGCGCATGTGTTTGGACTGTGGGGGAAACCGGAGCACCCGGAGGAAACCCACAGCAACACGGGGAGAACATGCAAACTCCACACAGAAATGCCAACTGACCAAGCCGGGACTCGAACCAGCGACCTTCTTGCTGTGCTAACCACTGAGCCACCGTGCTGCCCCTAATGCTATAATATCACATCTTAAGCGTTACGAAATGCAATTCAGAGTGACTTCCAGCATTAAATGCATGCTTTTATTAGTCAACAAAAGACTGACCATCCGCACACATTAACACCTACTTTCACTAATCACACTGACAAGTGGGAAAGCAAACACACACACACACACACACACGGAGTTAAAGAAAGGCTCTCCCAGCGCTTCCAGCTGACAGCTAAGAGAGTCCAGTTAAAGAAGCTTAAGTTGATGGTGTCTTTTAATAGATTGATCCCTTAATAATGCAGAGCGGGAAGAGAAACTCGCTCTATAACTAATGTGTGAACATTCATCTCCCCGCAGCTCAGTCTGCTCAAATGACAGGACATATGAAAGTTTCATGCTCATTCTGTGCGCTCTTTCTGACAGAGATCAGCACTTGTGAACAGGAGCTAATG
Organism: Danio jaintianensis; assembly: GCA_903798115.1. NCBI lineage: Eukaryota > Metazoa > Chordata > Actinopteri > Cypriniformes > Danionidae > Danio > Danio jaintianensis. The sequence continues at coordinate 1,772,682 of CAIGQV010018227.1, forward strand.
ATCCTGAGCAGTGTTTTTTAGGGGTAATGCATTACAAGTAACACGAGTGACCTAATAATATAACTTTTTAAGTAACGAGTAAAGTAACTCATCACTTTAAAACATGAAGTAATAATATTTGAGTTGAGAAATGTAATGCGGGCTACTTTTAGTTTGATTAATTCGCTTTTAAAAATAAATTGCTGGATTAAAATTAGCATAGTGACATTGAATCACGGACTCAATGATAGGCCTGTCCTGATATCTATATTTTGTTGTACGATATATCGCACCAAAATATATTGCGATAAGCGATATTATTGTCATTTTAAGACCCCTTTAGATTCATTATATAATGCCAGAATGACAATATAATATCATCACAATGCAAGTACACTCTTCCAAAGAACACATCATATTATATTCTTAAGAATATTTCATTTAATTATAGTCATTTTAACAGTTTAATAATGAGGCATTGGAGTCAGAATGTGAAAGTGTATATCCTAAACAAATAATAATCAATGTTAACAAAAAAGTGCATAGTAAAGAGTAACAGAGGCTGCGATATCTGCTGCCAGATCTATTTTCAGCTGTCAGGCATCCACATGAGAATATACTATAGTAATTTATAGTAAATACTAGAGTGCTTTTTTAACCATACTGACACTGACACCTCCAATAGAGACAGAGATGTTGCACAATCAGCTAAAGTGTGGCTAGAATTGGTTTTTATATATGGGTGATATATGTTGCATCACCAAAAATGATTGAGGTCATGTGCATGTGTTGTGCGATAAGGCGATATATTGATTATTGTGACAGGCCTAATTGTAATGCATTACTTTCAAAAGTAACTTTCCCTAACACTGATCCAGAGCTCATATCAGAAAGGACTTGTCATTATAGTTCATAAACACAAATGATCTGTCATTCTTGTGTGAAAATGTTTTGCTGGAGACAGTGGAGTTGAGCTGCATCACTTTTAGATATTACTGGAACAAACAGTAGATTTGTTTTCAGTGCTCTTTGTTATTATTTGGTTGTTTTTAAAAAAAAAAGAAAAGCTAAAAATCAAGAGAAAAATACTGCTTGATTTGCGTAATGTAATGTGTGTATTTATATAGCGTATTTATCGTGTATAGCCATACACCCAAAGCGCTTCACAATCATGAGGGGAGGTCTCTCCACACCACCACAGCAGCCACAGGACAACGGCACCAGTGCGCTCACCACACACCAGCTATTGGAGTGGAGAGACAGTGATAGAGCCAGTTCTGAGGATGGGGATGATTGGGAGGCCATGATGGGTAAAGGCCCTTGGAGGGAATTTGGCCAGGACACCGGGGTTACACCCCTACTCTTTACGATTTTTAATGACCACAGAGAGTCAGAACCTCGGTTTAACATCTCATCCGAAAGACGGCGCTCACTGACAGTATAGTGTCCCCTTTACTATACTGGGGCATTAAGACTCACACAGACCGCAGGTTGAGCGGCCCCTGCTGGCCTCACTAACACCACTTCCAACAGCAACCTAGTTTTCCCACGTGGTCTCCCATCCAGGTACTGACCAGGTTCAGCCCTGCTTAGCTTCAGTGAGTAACTGCTCTTGGGCTGCAGGGTGATATGGCTGTGACGACAAAAAAAAGAGGTTTGGAATCAGAATTTGTACATGTCAGCATCTGGTTTAAATATCTGTTCAGACGTTCCAGATTACTTTAGTGCTTAATTTAGGGCACACAATCATTTTGTGATTTAGAATTCATATTTTTATGAGATTTGTGATATTGTATTAATGCATTGTGATGCATCCTGGACCCCGCCCACAGACCTGTCAATCATGCATGGATAAATGCAATCATTTGCAACTCGCTTAAATATTTAAAATATATATATATATATATTATTTCAGTATTTCAAAGAATATTGTGTTTGATCATTTTATCTATAACTGAAGATTCACTCCCATATTGGCTTTATTTTAATTCACATTTGTTCAGTTATATATATTATTTTTTTAATTCAGTATAAAATGAGTATATTCTGTTGTGTCATATTCTAGTGTCATAGTCTTCTATAATTTGGATACTATTATGTAACTTTAATATAACTTTTATTGAAATATTATATATTATTTAACATTAATTATTTTATATAATAATGATAATAATTCATTCATTCATTCATTCTCTTTTCGGCTTAGTCCCTTTATTAATCTGGAGTCGCCACAGCGGAATGAACCGCCAACTTATCCAGCATATGTTTTACGCAGCGGATGCCCTTCCAGCCGCAACCCATCACTGGGAAACATCCATACACACCCATTCACACACATACACTACGGACAATTTAGCTTACCCAATTCACCTATAGCGCATGTGTTTGGACTTGTGGGGGAAACCGGAGCACCCGGAGGAAACCCACGCGAACACGGGGAGAACATGTAAACTCTACACAGAAAAGCCAACTGACCCAGCCGAGGCTCGAACCAGCGACCTTCTTGCTGTGAGGTGATTGTGCTACCCACTGCGCCACCGCGTCGCCCCAATGATAATAATAATAATAATAACATATACACATATAAATATACAGCTGAAGACAATTAGTTTAATTTAATTATTTAATTATTATTATTATTAAAATTATTTAATTCTTAATTATTTAATTAAGAATTACAATTATTATTTTAATTCTTTTTCAAATATTTCCCACTTTTTATCCAAGACATTTTTAAATATATATTTTAATTACTAATTTACTAATAATTCCCGCCCACTGACCTGTCAATCATGCATTCAGTCATGCATATTTGATGAATTTCATGCATGCAGGATCAGATGATTTGTGTGTGCGTCTGTCTGTCTGTCTGTCTGTCTGTGGTGTCTGCATGCAGTGACACACGTGATCTGTTTTTGGATCAGTGTGTGTGATGTGAACTTCAGGACTGTTTCTTCATCTGATCTGAACTAGCAGGACAGGTGTGTGTGTGGCTGTCTGATTGTACACTGCGTCCGGAATCATCAAAAATTAAACATCTTTATAATGTTTTAGACATTTGACATTTAGTAATTTAACCCTTGTGTGCTGTTGGGGACGTTTTCATCCACTCTGGGCTGATTTTGAGACTTAATTTGGCCACAATTTTCAGCAAATAAAATAATTTTTGGTGACAAATCTTATTTTCACACATATTTTGGAAAAATGCTTTGGAAATTGTCAAAAACTCATCAATACACTCTTTGCAAATTGACTCCCCTTTGGTTATGTTGGTGGTTGTTTTTGCCCCATTGACGTCCATTATAATGACATTTGTTGATTGCAAAGCCCTGACAGCATATAATCATGCATTCTTGATTGTTGCTGGTAAAGTTTGTAATTTTTACTGTTGATCATCAGTTGCAATAATCTGCTGTTTTACTCCATATAAAAGCCAGAAACTTTTTTTAGCACAGGCCTATCTAAAGAGTTAATGCTGCTAACTGATGATCAACAATAAAAATTAAATGTTTTACCTCTTCCCAACATGGAAATACAACCACAATCAAGAATGAATGATTATATGTTGTCATGGCTTTGCAATCAAAAAATGTGATTATAATGGAAGTCAATGGGGCAAAAACAGCCCCCAACATAACCAAAGGGAAGTCATTCTGAACAATACACAAAGGTTAACAGAGGCATTCAGCGATTCAACATGAAGAGGCAATACACACAACAAGTGCTGATTAACAATACACACAACAAGTGCAAAGAAACAGCGTTCAGAGAATTAAGTGCTAGTCTAAGGAGGGGTAGAGTTTTTTTGTTTATTTTTTATTTCTATATAGAGAGAAGAGTGTTTCTACAGGTGGTTTGTCAAGCTCACATTTACCTGTGTGAGGCACACTTCATGAAGGCAGAATGCTTTTTTAGAGATATGGAGTGATTTTAAGAAAGTGTCTGGTGCAAACACTGGTCCAAGTGTCAGTTAAAGTGTCAGCGAGATGGAGGGTGTTTTCTACAGGTGGTTTATCAAGCCCACTCACCTGTGTTAGGAACACTCAGAATTGCATAATTGTTGTTTTGAGGTTGTCATGTTCCCCTCAGTGCAGATCTAATTATGGTCTTGATAAGTTTTTAGTGTCGTGTGTTTGACTTCAGTAGTGAAATACAAGATGTTTTTAAATCTGTTTCTGTCTGCTGGTGAAGGAGAGTCACAGATGATGATAATAACAAATGACTGATTATCCCCCCCAAAAATATGTTAGATTTAAGTTGAAAGTTGAGATTATTAATGCTTAAAATGTTTTCTTGTCATGTTATTGTATCTTTTAAATAGCTTTTTGAGTGTTGAAAGGTACTTTGTGGGCGACTTAAAATTTATCATAATATGATAATCAAAAGTTTCATAAATACCTACAATTATTCTATAATTTCTTCTATAGTTTAAGATTTTTATATATCATTTCAGTTTACTGAAAGTATTTAAAAATTCAATATTATTTTTGTTTGATTACATTTTATTATGATTAAAATCTATATAGTTTATATATATATATATATATATATATATATATTTATTTATTTATTTATTATTATTATTTTATTTTTATTTTTTTCAGTAATTTTACACATAGAAAGTACTTTTCGACAAAGACAATTCGGATCATTTGTACATATTTACAATTTTACAATTACGATATTTGACATTTTTACCAAGGTAAATATAAAATCATAATAATAGTACTGTTATTTTGTATAATTTAAGAAAATATTTTTATGATTTGCTAACTCTGAGTTTATATATACATTTACTTTTAAAATATTTTTAGTATTAAATTAATTGTGAAAAAATATATATAATAGATTTTTCAATGATTTTGTTTTTTATTCTTGATTTAATAGTTAACTCTTACGCACAAATATACACACACATATATATTTCTTTATATAAACAATGATTATTTATGATTAAATATATATTAAATGTTTTTTTCTTAATTTAGAAATAATTTCAATCTGAAATGATTACAAAATATTTATAAAAACTGTAAAATAATTATTTTTTATGGTTAAATATATATTAAATGTTTTTTTTCTTCAGAAATTAATTCAGTCTGAAATTATTCAAAAATATGTATTTTATAAAAATAATGATTATGATGATGATACATTGAATATAATGTTTCATTTCAGAAATAAAGTCTGAAAATATTCAAAAATATTTATTTAAAACAAATAAAAAATAGTGATTATTTATTATTAAATACGTCTCACTCTTAAGACTCACTCTTAAGATTCACTTTTAGGAAAGGTTTGTCTCTCAATATTATAAAACTATCATAACAATAACAGCAGTGTGTTCACTACTCTGAATGAGACTGACGTGTGTGTGTGTGTGTGTGTGTGTGTGTGTGTGTGTGTGTGTGTG
>CAIGQV010018227.1:1866185-1876551 GCA_903798115.1 Danio jaintianensis
TCTTTTCTCTTTGCCATGATGACAGCACATAATATTAGACTAGATATTCTTCAAGACACTAGTATTCAGCTTAAAGTGACATTTAAAGGCTTAACTAGGTTAATTAGGGTAAAGTTAGGTTAATTAGGCAAGTCATTGTATAACAGTGGTTTGTTCTGAAGACAATCCAAAACAAATATGGCTTAAGGGGGCGAATAATATTGACCTTAAAATGATTTTTTTTTTATTAAAAACTGCTTTTATTCTAGCCGAAATAAAATATTATAGGAAATACTGTAAAACATTCCTTCCTCTGTTAAACATCATTTGGGAAATATTTGAAAAAGAGGGCTAATAATTTTGACTTCAATTGTATATATCTTTTTTATTTTTTTACAATGTTATCCCTGCTTTAAAGCACTCCTTCAGCATATCTCTCATGACCTCCTCTCGCTTTGGTGGCTGTTTCCGGACACTGAGAGGCTTTTGTTTGGGATTAACGCAGCAGAATAGAGTCCGGATACTCGGACAATCAGTGGAACGTGTGTGAAGTGGTGCAGTTCACCCTCGGCCCGCGGCACATTCACACACACACAGATGAGATCTCAGCCCAGCCCCAGAGTCAAACGCGCAGGAGCTACAGCCCGCAGCCACTCCGTGACCCCCTTAAAAAAGTCACATTCACTTTGCTTTGCTCTGGAGAAAGAGAGAAAATGCCTCGGGCCGGCGCAGCAGCCCCAGCCCAAATGAAGAAATGAGGAGAGCTGGAAATAAAGTCAAAATAAGTCCACATTCCTCCTCCCTCTGTCCGTCTAGACTGCTTTTCTCTGTTCTCCTCATCGCGAGTGCCAGGCAGATATAGACCATTTGAGGCATGTAAACAAAAACAATGGTCCCAACGTATTTCCTGTTTTACAATTTTAACTTCTATAGCTTCCAAGAATCCAAAAAGAGTCACATATAGATAAATAATGTTATGATAGCTGTTTTAACATTAAGTTATGATTGAATTGCCTCTTGTTACAGTTACGAAATAGTTTGATAACAAGCAGGAAATGTTCATGGGCCACATTGAAATGGTCTATACAGTTGAAGTCAAAAATTATTCGCCCTCTTTTTCGAATATTTCCCAAATGATGTTTAACAGATTCAGGAATTTTTAACAGTATTTCCTATAATATTTTTTCTTTTGGAGAAAGTCTTATTTGTTGTATTTCGGCTAGTTTTTCATTTTTTTAAAATCATTTTAAAGGTCAATATTAAGCAATATTTGTTTTGGATTGTCTACAGAACAAACCACTGTAATACAATGACTTGCCTAATTACCCTAATTAACCTAGTTAAGCCTTTAAATGTCACTTTAAGCTGAATACTAGTATCTTGAAAAATATCTAAACGGGCTCATTCTGAAAACGTAGCTCTATATACATTTCTGGAGATCGTAAATTATGTAGCCAGAGGTACGTATGGCTGCATTTAGTCTTTAAAATGAACGCTACGGAGTGGTATGACGCCGTTCCTTTTCGCGCTTAACAGCTGACTGTCTACCTCCATGTGGACGGCTTTACCGCTGTTACTAGTTTGTCCAGGTAGCTCGCCATGTACGTCGGCGGACTTGAGACGCAGAGAGGAGTTCACCACGATGACGGGGTTCGAGTCTGGTGAAGAACAGTTCCAGAAAGCGAAAGACAAAAACAGAATCCAAAAAATAAAATAAACAAGTAAATAACAGGGTGAGAATGTGGTAAAATCTGAAAACGTGGTAAAGATCAGGCGAGGGCTTTTCTTTTTCTGGATTGCTTTTGAAAACACTATTGGTTGGGTTTAGGGAAGGTGGTGGGTGGGTCAGTCGATCGGTCAGTCAGTCAAACAGTCAGTCGACAGCGGCCTCTGGTGGATTTACACGAGAACAGCAGGTGCGAATGTCACTCGCAAGAGAAATTTGAGATCTCAAAAAGTGTACACAGCTGCCTCTGGTGGATTCGCGAAAACAAAAACATACCTGCTGGGACGGATTTGTAAATCTCCAGAAAGTTTTCAGAATGAGCCTGGGTTGAAATATCTAGTCAAATATTATGTGCTGTCATCATGGCAAAGATAAAACAAATCAGTTATTGGAAATGACTTATTAAAACTGTTTAGATAAAAAAAAATTCAGAAAAAAAGATTAAAATGATTAGAAATGTGTTGAAAAAAATCTCTCTGTTAAACAGAAATTGGGAGAAAAAATATACAGGGGGCCTAATAATTCTGACTTCAACTGTATGGTGTAGTTCAGAAAACAATTAAACACAGAAACACCAAAGATTTTTACAAAAAAAAAGATAGCTATGAATATATTGATTCAGATGTGTGAAATGGAATTATAGTCTTTCAGCATGTGAGAGCATATTTAGAATGTTATAAAAGATTCTATTTAGAATAAACAATGTTCTTTTGAACATTCTATGGAGCCTTTTCGCAAGACTATTATAATGCGTTTAACACTCATCAGCATCTTAAATCATTGAAAGTTTTTTATATTTTGATAATTTTTTTTAGCGTTTGAACATTTATGTGTATTTATTCATTCATTCATTTTCTTTTCAGCTTAGTCCCTTTATTAATCTGGGGTCGCCACAGCGGAATGAACCGCCAACTTATCCAGCATATGTTTTACGCAGCGGATGCCCTTCCAGCTGCAACCCATCACTGGGAAACATCCATACACACTCATTCACACACATACACTACGGACAATTTAGCTTACCCAATTCACCTATAGCGCATGTGTTTGGACTTGTGGGGGAAACCGGAGCACCCGGAGGAAACCCACGCGAACACGGGGAGAACATGCAAACTCCACACAGAAACGCCAACTGACCCAGCCGAGGCTCGAACCAGCGACCTTTTTGCTGTGAGGCGAACGTGCTACCCACTGCGCCATCGTGCAGCCCTATGTGTATTTATGTATGTATTATATCATCTTTGCATCTAATGACAAAAAACAAATGACCGCTTGTGTGAGATGTGTGTAATGCAGTGTGTATTTGTGTCAAAAAACAATGAGAAATACAATTTATTAGGATTTCCGCAGAAATATAAAGCAGCACAATTGTTTTTAACAGCAAAAACATCAAATCAGTATATTTGTATTATTTCTGAAGGATCATGTGCACTGTAAAAAATATCTGTTAATTAACAAGTTCCGTATTTCGTGATTTACCATTATTTTCTGTTCAGTTACAGTTGTGAATTGCATTTTGGGATGTTGATCTCTGCTCTGTCCACTTAGATGATGAAAATTCAACTGTGCATTTATCAAAGTTTTAGTGGTTTGAAACAATTTATTGTGTAATAAATCATATGGGCGGTACGGTGGCTCAGTGAGTAGCACGATTGCCTCACAGCAAGAAGGTTGCTGGTTCGAGCCCCGGCTGGGTCAGTTGGCGTTTCTGTGTGGAGTTTGCATGTTCTCCCATTGTTGGCGTGGGTTTCCTCCGGGTGCTCCGGTTTCCCTCACAGTCCAAACACATGCGCTATAGGGGAATTGGGTAAGCTAAATTGTCCATAGTGTATGTGTGTGCATGAGAGTGTATGGGTGTTTCCCAGTGATGGGTTGCGGCTGAAATGGCATCTGCTGCGTAAAACATATGCTGGATAAGTTGGCCTTCATTCCGCTGTGGAGACCCCGGATTAATAAAGGGACTAAGCCGAAAAGAAAATGAATGAATGAATGAATAAATAAGTAATATGGGCGACACGGTGGCTCAGTGGTTAGCACTGTGGCCTCACAGAAAGAAGGTCACTGGCTCGAGTCCCGGCTGGGGACTTTCTGTGGAGTTTGCATGTTCTCCCCGTGTTGGCGTGGGTTTCCTCCGGGTGCTCCGGTTTCCCCCAACAGTCCAAACACATGCACTATAGGGGAATTGGATGAACTAAACTGGCCGTAGTGTATGAGTGTGTGTGTGAATGAGTGTGTATGAGTGTTTCATCAGTACTGGGTTGCAGCTGGAAGGGCATCCGCTGCGTAAAACGTGCTAGAATAGTTGGCGGTTCATTCCTCTGTGGCGACCCCTGATAAATAATGGGACTAAGTCGAAGGAAAATGAATGAATGAATAAATAATATGTAGAGAATTCAGAAGTCTGTAAAATAACAGAAAAACTGCTGGCAGTTTATTACCAGGTTTTTGTAGCGTAATTTACAACACCAAACCAGACAATATATCACATCAAAATATAAAAAATTTCAATAAAAGTCAAACTTTTCAACAACTAAAATTGTTGGAGGAAAGATCAAGGTCCCACAATGCAATTAAAAAGCATACGTAAATAATACAACACAATACAAAATACAGAAAATTGTTAATTTATGGATATATTTTTACAGTGTGATATTGAAAACCAATACAATGGTGCTAAAAATTCAGCTTAGCATCATTGGAATAAATTACCAATTTAATAATAATTAAGTTTACCATATATTTACATAAAAAATGCTATTTTCTATTCTAATAATATTTCATTATTTCACAGTTTGTTTGTCTTTTATAAAAACAGCATTGGTGAGCACGAGAGAATTTTGAAATCATTCATTCTGTGCTTCATGTCAGTATCATTTCATATCATATCACTTGAACACTTTGCAGAAATATGTATTTTTTTTTTTTCCCTACTGCTGAAAAAGATCCAAATAAAGCCTGCAGAAAGAGTGTGAACGCTGCTCATGAGCGCCGTTTCTGTGTGTGTTCAGACACATTTCATGCTTCTTGTTGACGTCAGAACGATTACTATAAAGTGAAAGAGGTCAGGATGCTGTTCACGGAGCAGAAGTAACGCATTTATTTAGTTAGGCCTGCTTTCGCTGAGGATGTGTTTACTGAGAAAACACACACACACGCACACGCACACGCACATACACACACACACATACATATCAACAGGCAGGTTTTATAAAATGAGTGTTTTTTTCCGGTTTATCGTATGCAAACATTACTCAGAATCGGTGAAGGAAAACGAACAGGCGGGGAGAGCAAAGCTAAACATTCACCAGATGCGGATAAACCCAATGACTTCATGTACAACAGCATGTCGAGGAAATATAATACTGCCGTTTCTGCGTGTCTCCAGTGTGTATGCGTAATCCTGCGTAATGCAGAGCACAGCTGGTGGCCATATGTGGAGCAGCACTGAGGACAGAAGTGCAGAGCGTCCTGTTCACCACTGAGGGGAAAACTGGACAAACACTGCAGGGGAAAAACCCTCGGCGGATTATTTGCAGATCTGGGAAACAGACCCGAGCTCACTCACAATGCAACAAATGGAGAGCACTTTTAAATGTCATTGTACCCGTGACAATGACAATAAACATCTATTATTCTATTCTATTCTGTTACAGTGCTCAGCATATATGAGTTGACCCCTCACAAATCCTTTTTGTGGAAGCTTTACAATATTATATTTGTCCATATACATTAGATTAGTCGGTACTAAAGCCAAATCTGGAGCTAATGTAACAAAATAACTTATGAAAATGTAAAATTAGTACATCAAAATCTATGTTAGGGAAAAATATTAACTAACAATATTAAAAAATATTTTTAAAAGAGCAAAATTCAAGTCGAAATTTTGTAGTTTGTAATTTTTTTTCCAATATTTCCCATGAATTTAAATGGATTATCTTTCTATTGCTAAAGATGTTCGGTGCATAATCCAGAATTATAATTGCATAATCCTGCCTCGCCACAACATATGACCACTCTCAAATTTCACACACAGAATAAAGACCAATCAAATCAGACTTGACCAGCTGACCAATCAGAGCAGGGTTTGCTTATGAAAGAGGGAGGAGCGTACAGACCTAAACCACTGAATTGATTCATATGCAAAATGATTCAAACTAATATTAAATGCATATTCTAAGAAAATGACAACATTTTCTGACCTTAAACCTACTGTAGGAGACTCTAGCATAACATTAAATACAATTCAACCTGCTCTTTAATCAATTAAGCCATTATGGCGGCTAAGTATATAAAAATTGCTAATGTGAGCAGTAAAACACGGTACAAATGTCAGAAAAAAATAACCAAAGTATATTTTCCACACTGAAAATGAACTGCTTGCTGACAAAATCATTATAAATTTACTGATTCTCTCACAAATCACATTCAAGACTGCAAAACTATTCAAATGACACTGTTTAAAACACTTAAAATGCATTAGTTGTATTGAAATAATCACAATCCTGAATACATTACATGTATCTAATGTACTGACCGCCCATATATCCATCCATATTAATATGATATAGATTTTTATACATATGAGATTTTTGTTGAGTGCTAATAGGCTCATCCTAATTGATAAGGATAGTTTATATTATAGATATAGTTTTTTACCTCAGTGCCTGTGGTTGTGGCTCCTGGAGAGTCGACCTTGCGTTTCTTCCGAGGGCCGATGGCGGCGAGGGCCGTCAGGTTTGCGTCTCGTTGTCTCATTTGGGCGAGTTCCTGCTGCTGCATCTGAAAACACAAAAACAACATCATATTTATGACATCTTTTCCCCGCTCAAAATCCTTTTACATCTTTACATCCTTGGAATTCTGAAATTTACATCTCGTAACTTTTTCCCTTGGAATTCTGAAGCTTATATCTCACAATTCTCTCTACTTAAGTCACTACTTAATTACACACTTAATTAGTCTAATTGGGTGGAAAGCTATGCCATAATTAGAAATATTATACGAATATTTTAGCAAAGTCGGCCTAAGCAACACGTGTGGGTCTACAAAGTTGCACAATTCGCAACACGTGTCATGCGCAGCAACGCTCTAGCTCCTGCAACAGCATCTCCTCCACTGGCACACATTCACACCGCACGCGCGTGCGCAGCGCGTATGAAGAGCAGAAACAGTGCATAAAAATCAGTGGATACTATGGATGCATTTATTGGGTAAAATACTGCTACTTTTTACTGTCATTCAATGTGTTTTGGCCATTATAAATGCACTGTCATTTTAATTGAGCGTGAGCAGCGCCAAAAATAGACCCAGCGCCAAAATGATGGCGGCACTGCTGCTCACTCTGCTCATGCTCCGCACTGATGCGCTGCTTCTGCATGCGATATGAAAGTTCTAACATTTATCTGTTAACATGGACGCGGAAAAAAACACGCGCTGCTCATGCTCTGCTCGCACATGAAGTGTAAAAGAGGTGTAAAAATGGGGACTTCTACGATCAACAGACACATGAAGCAGGCTTGTCATGGCAGAAAGGATGATAGTCCGCCTTCAATGTCCTCTTTTGTTACGTTCCATTCTGAATAAACAAACAATGCAGTTTACATGCTTCGTCCTTGTTGCATTATTCATTGAAATAAATTGAAACTAATTTCTGTAGTTCAAACAACTCAGAATTGTAGCTGAGAACGTCTGTTATAACGGCCCGCGTATTAAGAAATAGTCTGGTTTAAATCGAGCTCGGGCTCATAATTACTGTTAATGTGTCGAACCGGGTCGGGCTCGGACACAAGGTGCATGGGCTCGGGTTTAATTTTTTGGGCCCGATCTAAGCTCTAATCAGAATTCATCTCGCAATTATTATGTTTTTACCTCGTAATTCACTATTTTCCCTCTGAAGTTTGAAGTTTACATCTCGCAATTATCATGGTTTGTGTTCGGAAATGTATGTCTCGTATCAATTCTTACTTTTTTTCTCTCTGAAGTTTGAAGTTAACATCTCGTAATTCTCACTTTTTTTTCCTCGAAATTCTGAAATGAATATGTTGCAGTTCTCATTTTTTCCCTCAGAATTCTGGCGTTTACATTAGGGGTATCAAAATTAATTGTTTCTTCGATGCACCGCGATGCAGACGCAAACAATTCAGTCTCGGTTCAGTAATAATCGTAACCGGTTATTATGTACTGACGTCATTTATCACATATGAGTTATATTGTGGTAGCTTACTATGGCGAGGGAGGAGACCACGAGTAAATAATACGCTCCAACTACTTAAAAAGCATATAACTGTGCACAATTCACTGCTTGTGAGTTTGCAGGACAGTCTTTCACTGACAGGGAAGTACATCAAAAGGAAAAAATAATTAAAAATGAAAGCTGTAAACTCTTTCTCTCTCACACTCTCTGTGGCCGCCTTGACCTGCTGGTGTGTTCGTGAAGTAACGTTTTATCTCCTCTCTCGGCTGTTACAACAATAACGTTACCTGCAGATTATCTGCAGAGCGAGTTTTCTCCACCGAGTCGCCGTCTATAATGGATCAGCTGATCGCCGTGGCGGTTTAACATCAGTGTCAGTGTCACTGTTTGCTGAACAGCGCCAGAGCGGCACTGGCCGTTAGAGCCAAATCGCAGACCTTTCTTTGATGCGTGATCAGTTATAGGGGTGTAAGAACTCACTCAATAACGCTCAAAAAGCAAGCGGGATAATATTTACATTTGTTGTTTGAAGGCCAGATTTCAAGCATCTGTAAAACAGAATTTTTTCATCTTAAAAATGTTGCCAAACTTCGACATCTGCTATCAATGTCTGATGCGGAAAAGCTTATTCATGCTTTCATGACCTCTCGGTTAGACTATTGTAATGCGTTACTAGGTGGTTGCCCTATTGGTCTAATTAACAAACTACAGCTGGTTCAAAATGCAGCTGCTAGAGTGCTTTCTAGATCAAAAAAATATGATCATATTACTCCAGTTCTTTCATCATTGCATTGGCTCCCTATTAAATATCGTATAAATTTAAAAATTTTATTGACTACCTACAAAGCCCTGAACGGCTTAGCTCCCCAGTATTTGAGGGAGCTCCTGTAGTATTATAGCCCCTCACGTCCAATACGCTCAATTAATTCTGGACAATTGATTATTCCCAGAATATCAAATTCAACTGTAGGCGGTAGATCTTTCTCATATCTGGCATCTAAACTCTGGAACAGCCTTCCCAGCACAGTTCGGGAAGCAGACACACTCTGTCAGTTTAAAACTAGATTAAAGACACATCTCTTTGCATTAGCATACACATAAAACACAAATGCTTTTGAAATACAAATCCTTTAAAGGATTGTTAGTCTGCATTATTTAGGGCAACCGGAGCCGGGAACACTTCCCAAAAGACATTATAATTTGAACGGCATCAGCGCTTATGTTAGTCTTTTTTTTTTATTCCCGAGGTTTCCATGATCCTGGACCAGGCCATATTCTGAGCAGCTGCTGTGGTGGTCACGGAGGAGTGGAGAGCATGAGACTGATTATTGTAAGACCCCAGTGACAGACGAGTCTTCGCATTATCCTGAAGGGCCAGCCTGTACACCAGCAGGTGACCTCTCCCACCTGCAGCTTCTCCACGATGGACGTCCAGCGTTCTCCCAAGGTTTTTTTTCCTTCACTTTCGCCAATTGGTGAAGTTCGTTCCTCGCCGCTGTCGCCACTGGCTTGCATGGTTCGGGACCTGTGGAGCTGCGCATCGATGGATTTGCTCTTCAGTGTTTGGACTCTCAGCAGTGAAAATTAAACCACACTGAACTGAACTAAACTGAACTTCAACTCTGAAAACTGGACTGACACTGTTTCAATTTACTGTACTCTTCTATGTGAAGCTGCTTTGACACAATCTACATTGTAAAAGCGCTAGAGAAATAAAGATGAATTTAATTGAATTAGTTTATTTGCTATAGATGTTTATGTTGTTCTGTGCTTGTACTTTAGTTTCGCTTGATACATTCAAAAAGAGTGTTTTCTTTGAGCAGGTAAAATTAAAGGTGCAGTACATATATCTGACTGCTTGTATTAAAGGACAAAATTGTATTACAAATAATATATAAATATATTTATAAATGATACATTTTAATACAAGAATTATTGTGTTGCTAACTTGCTAAGTAAAATATCAATTTTTTTATGGAAAGCATCGTCAATGCACCATGATGCATCGAGATATCGAATTGAACCGAATCGATGGCGTGATAATCATAACCGAACTGAACCGTGAGACCATTGTAGGTTCACACCCCTAGTTTACATATTACAATTATAATTTTTTATGCTTGGAATTCTGAAATGTATGTCTCCTAACAATTTTCACTTTTTCTCTCCCTGAAGTTTGAAGTTTACATTTTGCAGATCTCACTTTCCTTACCTCTGAATTTCTCGAAGTTTACCATATGCAGTTCTCACTTTTTTCCCATCAGAATTATGAAGTTTACATCTTGCAATTATCATTGTTTTTTCCCTCGAAATTCTGAAATTTACATCTTACAATTTTTTTTCCCTCTGAAGTTTGAAGTTTACATTTTGCAATTCTTACTTTCTGCACCTCTGAATTTCTCGAAGTTCACATCTTGCAGCTTTTTCCATCAGAATTCTGAAGTTTACATCTCGCAATTATCATGTTT
>CAIGQV010018227.1:1901479-1912572 GCA_903798115.1 Danio jaintianensis
TGCAACTATGCAGTTTATTTATAAGGATAGTGCCTATTTTAAATATTAATAATTTCTGAGAGACAGCGCGTCGGCAGTCATTAGCCTGTCATAGGCCTGACAGGACCTCATAATAAGCCCTTAGAAGATTAAAACAGCGTAATTTCTAACTACAGCTGATCAAATCATTATTAAACTGGTAAATGATATTCTAAATCGATCTCTCTCTTTTGTATGTTGTAGTGCTGTATTTATACCATATAATTGTAGTGTATTGAGTGTGAGATGGGACTCGCATATCAGGAATGTGTGTTGTGTTGGCAGACAGAAAGAAGAAATGCCCGCATGTGTTTAGCATTTTTTCTTATCGCAAACACAACAGCAATCTGGTAGTGATTGCACTGCTTTTTTCGGGGTTAATTATTGTGATATCCCGATTGCAACAGAGAAATACTGTAGAGTGTAATAATCTTGGGAGATATCTCTGTAGACTGATGGCATTTCATGTCACGTTCAGCCTTATAATCCTAATATGTCAGCAAAATCACCTGTTTTGTCATCACTTTAGACATTACTAGAGAATCATTCAAACACTAGCTCTAAAGTGACGTTGGTGAGTTAGTAACGGTTTCTGCTGTTCTGACGTCAGCTGCAGATGTGAATGAATGGCGGAAGAAAGTAGTTCCTAATACAAAAGGGTTTTTAGACTCTCAGTGTTTGATTTTTAATGTGTGCGTGTCGTCTGTAAGTGTGTATGTGTGTGCATGTATGTATGCATCAGTGCATTCCTGTGCATATGTGTGTGTGCTCCAGGGGGCCTTGATGTTTGGGTCTCCAGTCTTTTTTTAATTGCCCCATGAGACTCTCTCTCGCACGCACGCACGCATGCGCACGCACGCACGCACGCTCTCTCTCTCTCTCTCTCTCTCTCTCTCTCTCTCTCTCTCTCTCTCTCTCCTCTCTCTCTCTCTCTCTCTGCCCTTCCTCACTGCTAATTGGTTTTAAATATATCAGGCAGTTCACGTACTGGTCGCTATCTGTGCTGAGAGTAATGCGTTTGGCCCCTGGCCCTCACTCACGCTCGTCCCTCAAGACTACCGTCATATTTGAAATGGACGATGAGATTTATTTTAGTAGCTTCATGTTTAAGGGGTCAAACCATGCTGAGATTAGAGACACACACACACACAACACAAGGACACAAATGAATCGGAGCTAATTAGTGGTTTCTGTTCCCACGGAATGATTTAAAGTAAAGTCTAAATGTTATTTTTGCTATAATAAATGCTATAATCCACAGCCTGGTCATACAGATCTCAGCACATGTGTGAATGTAGTCCCATTGTAGTCCTGTCACTTTTATGATCAGGCTGTGCTGTGAGTTAAATTAAATTAAATAAGGGCGACATGGTGGCCCAGAGGTTAGCATTGTGGCCTCACAGCAAGAAGGTCGCTGGTTCGAGTCCCAGCTGAGTTGGCATTTCTGTGTGGAGTTTGCATGCTGTCCCTGTGTTGGCGTGGGTTTCCTCCAGGTGCTCTGGTTTCCCCCACAGTTCAAACACATGCGCTGTAGGTGAACTGAATAAACTAAATTGGCCGTAGTGTATGAGTGTGTGTGTGTGTGTGTGTGTGAATGTGTGTGTATGGGTGTTTCCCAATACTGGGTTGCAGCATGGAAGGGCACCCGCTGTGTAAAACATATGCTGGATAAGTTGGCAGTTCATTCCGCTGTGGTGAACCCTGATGAATAAAGGGACTAAGCCGAAGGAAAATGAATGAATCAATGAATTAATTAAATAAAATAAAATTAATTTAAAGGTCGCAGAGAATATTAAACATATCAAAATACTCATGATTATACAATATATATCCCGATATAGTACCATTTCTGTATCTCTGCAATCAATCAATAGTTTATAAACGTTGACCACATGTAAAAAACTATTTATTTTTTACATTTTAAAGTATACGCTCAGAAATTTACTCCTGATCATATTTCTCACTTTATTTAGAACCTCAGGGCAAATGTTTGATTAAAAATGTAGAAATATCAAATAAGTATTAATAAATCTACTTTTCAAAAACTAATAATTACAGGCCCAACATTAATATATACAGTTGAAGTCAAAATTATTATCCCTCCTATTACTTTTTTTTTTTCAAATATTTCCCAAATGATGTTGAACAGATTCAGGAATTTTTCACAGTATTTCCTATAATATTTGTTCTTCTGGAGAAAGTCTTATTTGTTTTATTTCGGCTACAATAAAAGCAGTTTTAAATTTTTTAAAACCATTTTAAGGTCAATATTATTCGCCCCTTTAAGCAATATTTGTTTTGCATTGTCTCCAGAACAAACCACTGTTATACAATGACTTGCCTAATTACCCTAACTTTACCCTAATTAACCTAGTTAAGCCTTTAAATGTCACTTTAAGCTGAATACTAGTGTCTTGAAGAATATCTAGTCAAATATTATGTGCTGTCATCATGGCAAAGAGAAAAGAATTCAGTTATTAGAAATGAGTTATTAAAACTATTATGTTTAGAAATGTGTTGGAAAAAATCTTCTCTCCGTTAAACAGAAACTGGGGACAAAAATATACAGGGGGGGGTAATAATTCTGACTTCAACTGTAAATGCATTATTGACGTGTAATATTGTGCTCATATAAATTATAGAAAAAAAGTATTACCGCAAACGATGTATTTTGTGACACCAAGATATAAACAATAGAGAGTAATATGAAATGATAGACTTTTTATTTTTGCCCATACCATATACAGTAGTCAACATTTGAAGTGAATCAAAACCTTTCATGAAAAACTATTGAGCAACCCCATTCTCATCTTAGGACGTTTCTGAAAATGGCTTTTGATCCACTTCAAATGTTGACTAGCCCAGTATTGATAAGTATTGAACACATTGTCATGTTTTTTCCTGGGAATAATATTTCTAAAGGAGTTGTTGACATGGAATTAAACCAGATTTTGGTAAAAACCCAAACAATACAAACATAAAAATAAAACTAAACAAAATAAATCTGAAAAATGAGTTTTATGTGTGATAACAACGTAATGACACAAGGAGAAAGCGCTGAACTACTGAAACGTATTTAATACTTTATGAAGAATGAAGTCTCATGCATTGCTCAGGTGTGAGTTTCTCACAGACTTCAACACAGTGTAAAAATCTTGATGGTTCTGTGGGTCTCGTCTATAAAATCTGAGCTTTATTTTATATTCTCTATTGGATTGGAGTCAGGTGATTGGCTGGGCCATTCTACAGCTTGATTTTCTTTCTCTGAAAGCATTTGAGAGTTTCCTCGGCTGTGTTTTGGATCATTGTATTGCTGAAATGTCCACCCTGGTTTGATCTTCATCCTCCTGCTAGTGTAGATGTCAGACTGAAGCAGCTGATATTCATTTACACTGAGGAAGGGCAGAGGGTTGCTGAAGAACTACTGAGAGATTTCAGCTGCTGTCTGGGCTTTCCCTGCCCGAACTACACCTCCCTTTCTTCATGTGTTCAATATTTTTTCCCTGCGTCATTTTTATTTTATTACACATAACTTCATTTGTAAACAAATTAGATTAGTTTTCTTTACATATATGGATTTATTGGGTTGTTACCAACATCTGGTGAAGATTTCAAGTCAACGGCACCTTTAGAAATATGTTTTCTGAGAAAAATAGTGACGTGTTTAATACTTATTTCCCCCACTGTATCACCATAATTGGCATCATCGTATAGTCCATATATTTACTATTTACAGATGCTGGCGATGACTTCTAAAGCTACAAACAACACACTTCCACAGTGCATTTGAGCTGAAAACACACAGCATGTTTCTCTGATCGCATTTCAGGCTTGAGCGGAGTTGAAATCCCGGATAACTGCGATACTTCAGCTTGTGTAACGTCTCATCCCGGCCCAAAGTCATGGAGGTCGCTGTGGCCATTCACACTCCAGTACTGGCTAAACTGTCTCGTTTTTGCCTGGCCGGCGGAGATATAATCTGGATACGGCATAATAACGCCATTAGGCCGAAAGGAGGCGAGAGTCGGGGTCTTTACGGCGGGTCAGTTAAATGAATTAATGGCAGAAATGAGTCGGAGTATCGGATCGCGGTGCTGCGGGCCATGAGAGACGGGCAGAAGGCCACGCATTCGGCTCTTTAATTGGAAACTCCGGCGTCTGGGGTTATCAGGGTTCCTGGTGGTTTCACAGGATCACAAACTGAGAAACTTTGTTCAAACATCCTCAAATCAGAGGGTGCAGAGGGGAAAAACAAGCCTAATTCATCAAAGATCAGTCTGAGTGTTTGTGTGTAAATCAATGGTTGCACAGACTAGTGGTGGTTTGACATGTGGCCGGAAATACATGGCAGATTTACACACGAAAGTGGTTCACCCAATGAAACTGCCCTAAGATTTATTAATTCATTCATTTTCCTTCGGCTTAGTTCCTTTATTCATCTGGGGTCGCCACAGTGGAATGAACCGCCAATTATTCCAGCATATGTTTTACGCAGCGGATGCCCTTCCAACCGGAGCACCCAGAGGAAACCCATGCCAACACAGGGAGAACATGCAAACTCCACACAGAAATGCCAACTGACCCAGCCGAGACTCAAACCAGCGACCTTCTTGCTGTGAGTCGACAGTGCTAACCACTGAGCCACCATGTCCGCCCCTGCCCTAAGATTATTGAAATTAACTAAAATGTTATTTTTCAATGATTCACATTAACTTTCAGTGAACTTTAAATGGTTTAACAAGTGTCAGCCAGTTAGATCGTTACATGCAAATACCCTACAGCAGATGCTAGCCAATAGCGTTTACTCAACACTGAAAAAGTCATGTGATTGGCTGATTGGCACTTCAATGCATGTGTAATTATCACCCCCGGTGAACACGGTGAAGATGTGCAGCGAGGAGACGTCTGATAACCAAGATGAGCAGTACCAGCGAAAAAGACTCGACTTGAGCAGCTTTCTAGCATGCACAATCATAGTGGTAAAATATGTGTCTTAGGTTAGGGTGCACTCACACTAGGCTATCCGAACCATGGCCCAGGCACGGTTCAGTTGGCCGGCCCTGGCCCGGTTGGAAGATGTGTGCCAGAGCGTGGTTCGGTTGGGCTTTGGCGCAGTACGCTTGTAGTGTAAGTGCAAAACACGCCTGAGCCCGAAACTGAAGATGAAACGTCACATTTAAGAGACTGTTTGATATAGATTTATTAATCATTCTTACTTTTCAATGAACACGAACTGTCATAGTTTATCAAAGATACAAACCCCTCACTGCAATTATTCAGGCCTACAAATGTTTACACAAAGATGTTTACACCTCAGATCAGAGGGTGCCGTTCAGAAAAACAGGCCTTTTTCAAGAAAGATCAGTGTTTGTTCATTCATTCATTTTCTTTTCTGTTTAGTCCCTTTATTAATCTGGGGTCGCCACAGCAGAATGAACCGCCAACTTATCCAGCATATGTTTTACACAGCGGATTCCCTTCCAGCTGCAACCCATCACTGGGAAACACCCATACACTCTCATTCACACACATACACTATGGACAATTTAGCTTACCCAATTCACTTATAGCGCATGTGTTTGGACTGTGGGGGAAACCGGAGCACCTGGAGGAAACCCACGCCAACACGGAGAGAACAGTGTTTGTGAGTAAATAAAATATTCTTTTGGGGTTCAGTCATTTTATTATTGTAATTTGATATCTGATAAAAAACAACCAAAAACTACACTCAACGCACCTTCAAAATGGTCCAATATGTGCGTAGACCATGGTCAATATTATTAGCCCCTATAAAAATATTGTTTTTCAGATTGTCTCCAGAACAAACCACTGTTATGCAGGGTTCATACACATTTTTACTACTAACATTCCATGACTTTTCCAGAGCTTTCAAGTACATTTTCATGACGTAATGTTTCATATAATGTCTACATATACATGGTAAATAATAAGAAAAACAATGACGTTCACATTTATTACAGCACATCATAGAACACGCAACAATCTATTTTGTTTAAATTTGTTTTTATATCTATGTAAAATTTATTTAGATAATGCTTACACAGCACTAACAATGTGTTTTTGGCCAAGGACAGAAAAGAAGTAAAGACAACTAACCTATATTCAAGTTAGGGCTGCACAATATATCGTTTCAGCATTGATATCGCAATGTGTGCATCCGCAATAGTCACATCGCAGGCTATGCAATGTTTGGATTATAGTTTAATATAGAGTTTAATCATAATGGAGTAAAAGTTTATCATCTGCATGCATTTTTAAAGAGATAGTTCACCCAAAACTTACTTGCCATTTTCATTACACCCTTCACTTGTTTCAAACATTTATGAGTTTTCTTTTTTTTTTTTAAATGAACACAAAAAGAATATAATTTAATAACTCGTACAGTATTGAAACAAGTGAAGTGTGAGTAAATAGTGAGTTCATTTTAATCTTTGAGTAAACTGTCCCTTTAAGGTCTGTGACTGTGTGAACATTTCAATATTTCAAATTTAAAAACTTCCGGCCACAAGAAATGTTTTGTAACTTTAATAAAGATTAAATAATATACAATGAAGACTATGCAGTGTTGATTCTTCAATATCTGTACCGGAATAGTGAATACCTGAAAACTATAATTCACTTTTATCTTTACTATATTTTATTTATCTATGCTTGTCATTTATTTGTTATATATAATTCAAGAGTCACTCCCCTACAAAATCCCCCCAATCAATCCAAATAAACCTGTTAAATCATCTGGTGAAACTGTATTCACATCGCAATATTTATCACAGAAATACAAAATATCGTAATGTCTTTACGATTTTTCCAATATCGCACAGCCCTAATTCAAGTATACAGATATTTGTTCAACTAATTTCCATGACTTTTCCAAAACTTTGAGGGTTTTTCTGTTTTTCTAAAACTTTTCCAGGCCTGGAAAATGCCATGTCAAAATTCCATGACTTTTCCAGGTTTTCCATGACCGTATGAACCACTGTTATACAATGACTTGACTAATTACCCTAACTTAACCTAATTACCATTTAAATTACAGTCAAGCCTTTAAATGTCACTTTAAGCTGAATACTAGTATCTTGAAGAATATCTAGTCAAATATTATGTGCTGTCATCATGGCAAAGAGAAAAGAAATCAGTTATTAGAAACCAGTTATTAAAACTATTATGTTTAGAAATGTGTTACACAATGTTAAACATCACTTGGGAAATATTTGAAAAAGATTAAAGATGTCAGAAGAAAGCTGATAATGTTGTCTTGAACATTAGTGTCAGCATCTGCGTGAGATGCTGGTGGATTTACCTTGGCTGCTCTGAGGAGAATCTCTCGCTCGCGCTCGTCTTTCCTCTGCTTTTCCATCCGCTCCAACTGCTCAAAGAACTTCAGCTGAGAACGCACATCAGATGCCGGCTCACACCACTCGTCTTCCTGAGGACACACACACACACACACATACACAAACACACACAAAGACAAACACACAAAGAGAAACACACACAAACAAACAAACAAACACACACAAAGAGAAACACACACAAACACACACACACACAAACAAAAACACACACAAACAAAACACACACACACACACACAAGCAAACACAAGCTCACACAAACACATGCAAACACACACATGAAAACACACACAAACACACATACATAGAAAGAGAAACACAAACACACACACACACACACACACACACAAAGACAAACACACAAACACATACACACAGACAAACAAACACACAAACAAACACACGCACACACACACACACAAACATGCACAAATATACAACCGCACACACAAACACCCACAAACAAACACAAAAACACATACACAAACAGACACAGATGCACACACAAACACCCACAAACAAACACAAAAACACACACAAACACACACACAAAAATGCACACACGCGCACATGTACACACAAGCACACACACACAAACAACCAAACACACGCACACACAAACACAAACAAACACAAAAACACACACACACAAGCAAACAAAAACACAAGCACACAAACACCCACAAATACAAACACAAACACACACACACAAACACACACATACAAACACAAAAAACACACACACAGACACACACACAAATCCAAACACACACACACAAACAAACACACGCACACACAAACACACAGAAAACACACACAGACACACAAACACATCCAAACACACACACACGCAAACACACACACACACACAAACAAACACACGCACACAGAAACAGCCCGTGAGTTCTGATACACACTTTCCCCTATTAACGAGTGTTTATGACTCAATCCCGATGAGAACTTTCTTCATAAGCAGGTGAGACGGAAGTTTCCGCTAAAAACATGTTTACTTCAGAGCGCCCTGGATGTTTCCAGCACTTCCTGCGCAATCGTTTCATTTTCTGACAGGCTTGTCATCCCCGTCTCCATCTCTCCTGTCCTTTGTTGGCTATGAAGTCAGGACGATCTTGCTGTTTTTTGTTTTTTGCTGATGTCGACAGAGTGTCTTCATACAGCTCATTTATAAAGCGGAGAGCGGCAGACGAGAACCAACACAACAAAAACAGCAAACACAAAACAACAAAACGTGCGTCCTGCGTAAACCACTCGCCATCCACACAAATAAACAGCCTTTAAAGCGCCGCCGCCTGCTCTTCGCTGTGTTTTGTTGTGTTTGTGTGAATGCGAGTCTCTTGAAGACAGAAGCGCTGGGTGTCGGACGCTCTGCCTGGTTCTTTGAATACTCGATTGTTTACCTGTCTGCCTCAGTCTCTTTGTAATTTATGTGCCCAAAAGTTTCCACTTCAACAACAGTATTTCAGCAGAATTACTGTGGTAAGCTACATCTATTCGATTTAAATGTCGAACACTGCAAGCTCCATATGCTTTACATAAATGAGTACACAGTAAATATAGACAATATATTTGTGGTGCATTTAAACAAAGCAGTTTTATTAAACAGTTATATCTATTAAAATAAAGAGTTTGGTCAACGAACATCTTTAGAAATAGAAAGAT
Source organism: Danio jaintianensis (assembly GCA_903798115.1). Lineage (NCBI taxonomy): Eukaryota > Metazoa > Chordata > Actinopteri > Cypriniformes > Danionidae > Danio > Danio jaintianensis. The sequence goes on from CAIGQV010018227.1 coordinate 1,910,549, forward strand.
TTACATTTTTAATGAATTTTTAATGAATTTGTGAAAAAAAAATTATGTATTTGTATTTGTGGGTGTTTGTGTGCTTGTGTGTGTGCATCTGTGTGTGTTGTTTGTGTGTTTGTTTGTGTGTGCATCAAAATGCGACACGGTGGCTCAGTGGTTAGCGCTGTCGCCTCACAGCAAGAAGGTCGCTGGTTTGAGTCCCAGCTGGGTCAGTTGGCATTTCTGTGTGGAGTTTGCATGTTCTCCCCGTGTTGGCGTGGGTTTCCTCCGGGTGCTCCGGTTTCCCCCACAGTCCAAACACATGCGCTATAGGTGAATTGATGAACTAAATTGACCGTAGTGTATGAGTGTGTGTGTGAATGTGTATGGATGTTTCCCAGTACTGGGTTGCAACTGGAAGGGCATCCGCTGTGTAAAACATATGCTGGATAAATTGGCGGTCCATTCCGCTGTGGCGACCCCTGATGAATAAAGGGACTAAGCCGAAGGAAAATGAATGAAGGAAATGAATTTCCCCCAACATATTAATTTCATTCACTCATTTTCCTTCGGCTTAGTCTCTGATTATCAGAGGTCACCACAGCGGAATGAACCACCAATTATTCCGGCTAAATAGTTCTGATGTCATCGCTGTCCTGTAATAGGAACCATGCAGGACCAATGTCTATTCAAATCCACCACAACAAGTCTATACTAAATTTAGCAAATGAACCATCAGTAGGCCTACATATTATAATATGATTATTGATATTTTTCCCATGAGAATAACAATAATAATACTAATATTAAACACTTTTTTAAAAGCATACATGTACAATATCAAGATAATATCATATTGTGAGCTCAGTACTGAAATACGTTTCCAATAATGACTTAAGTGTATGGTTACACTCCTAGTTTATTTAGATTCAATCATTTTCCTTCGGCTTAGTCCCTTTATTCATCAGGGGTCGCCACAGCGGAATGAACCGCCAACTTATCCAACATATGTTTTACACAGTGGATGCCCTTCCAGCTGCAACTCAGTACTGGAAAACACCCATACACACTCATTCACACACACATACTCATACACTACGGCCAATTTAGTTAATCAATTCCCCTATAGCGCATGTGTTTGGACTGTGGGGGAAACCGGAGCACCCGGAGGAAACCCACGCCAACACAGGGAGAACATGCAAACTCCACACAGAAACGCCAACTGACCCAGCCGGGACTCACACCAGCGACCTTCTTGCTGTGAGGCGACAGTGCTTACCACTGAGCCACCGTGCCGCCCAGTTTCTTTAGATCTCTTTGATATTTGTCAGATATTTAATACATTAAACAGCAAATGATTTTCATGCTAATGATGTTTGATTAGTTTTTGCTGTGAGCAGACAAATTAAACAAAGTGTGTTTGGGACTGTCAGATGATGTTAGCGTCGTTTGTAACTATTTAAAGGGATAGTTCACAAAAAAAATGATATTTACTCACCCTTACGTTTTTTCCAAACCATTTCTTTCTTCTGCTGAACACAAAAGAAGATATTTTGAAGAATGCTGAAAACCGGTAACCAATGACTTCCATAGTAGGTAAAACAAATAGTATGGAAGTCATTGGTTACCGGTTTTTTAGGATTCTTCAAAATATCTTCTTTTGTGTTCAACAGAAGAAATATATTTTTTTCTATCACTATTATTATTATAATGATTATTATTTATTATTATTGTTGTTGCTTTATTTTTATTTTTTGCTGGCATGGGGTGGGTTTGTTCTTCAAAATGTGAAAAGCTTTCCTATGGTTAAAGAATGGATTGATACAGTATAATTATAATAATTATAATTATACAGTATAACTAACACTATATATGTGATGGAAAAACTATGTTTCTTTAAGACAACAGACAGAAGACTTTTCCCTAATTTGGAGTAAACGGATAGATAATATTAAACCTGTACGCCCAGATTTTTCTTGAATTGTCATTTTTATTTATTTAGATTTTATTTATTTATTTATTTATTTATTTATTTATTTATTTATTTATTT
>CAIGQV010018227.1:1917081-1930947 GCA_903798115.1 Danio jaintianensis
ATATACATCTACAGCATTTCATATATATCATCTCTTATATATATACACACAGTGTAAATGATTCCACTTCTTACAGATCTCTCTTTTAAATTCATTTTTCCTGTAGGATACTTTACAATAATATATTTGTGAATTGCATTATGGGATGTCGATCTCTGCTCTGTCCACTTCTGATGCTGAAAATTCAACTCTACAGTTTAACAAAGTGACTTTTATTGACATTTTAGTCGTTTGAAATAATATAATGTGTAAGAAATAATATAGAGTCATATAAAAGGTTTTTGGAGCGTAATATACAACACCAATTCACACAATATACCACTTTAAACTAGTACAAATGTTCAGAAAAGTTACTTTTTCCAACTTTTCAAGGTTAAAAGTTGTTGGAAGAAAGATCAAGCTCCCATAATGCAATTCAAAAGCAGAAATAAACAGGGGAAAACAAAAACACGGATCACAAAATACAGAGAAATGCAATTTTACAGATATTTTTACAGTGTATAATGCAGGCAATCTCTGATTTGACGCTGGCTTGATTTCCTGCTGTTCATGTTAGACTGAACGGACGTGATCTTTGCGTTTGAGGTTCGGTGTGTGTGTGTGTGTGTGTGTGTGTATTCTCTCAGATTGAGCCGAGCACTGCGTTCAAGATACACTCTTTATCTTATATAAATTTACAACTAATGGAAACCTATTGTAAAGTATGACCATTTACTTTTATGCATTGTTTTATATATAAAAATGAAGACTTGCATTGAATTCTCTCCATGATCTACTGTTATACAGGAACGCACACAAAGTATAATGCAGGCAATCTCTGATTTGACGCTGGCTTGATTTCCTGCTGTTTAAGTAAGACTGAGCGGATGTGATCTTTGCGTTTGAGGGTGATTCGGGGTGTGTGTGTGTGTGTGTTTCTCTCAGATTTAGCAGAGCTGGCAGGAGTCGTGCCTCCCTTGGTTTGCTGTCACCTATGAGTTCTCCAGCAGCCCATCAACAGCAGGGGGCGCTTCGTCCTCCTACACACCGCTGCACCTTTGAGAAGAATTACAGCGCGCTCCCAGCGACAGCTCCACGACGGCCACACAAACACACACCCGAGAAAACACACACCCGAGGTCTTCTGATGCTTAACTGAGATCTAATGTGTGCCGAACACAAAGCTGACACAACAAGTGCTGTACGTCCGCTTTTAACTAGTTTGTGAGGGATGAACTTTGTGCAACTACTAAAACACAGGCCTGCAGCCAGCCTTAAATGAGCTTTAAATACTGCACTTTAATCATACTTTAATTTCTCTGGAGAAGTCTCTTCTGATCACAGATTCATTCATTCATTCTCCTTCGGTTTAGTCTCTATTTCAGGGGTCGCCACAGCAGAATGAACTGACAACTATTCCAGCATATGTTTTACGCAGCGGATGCCCTTCCAGCCGCAACGCAGTACTGGGAAACACCCATACCCTCTTATTCACACACACACACTCATACACTACGGCCAATTTAGTTCACCAATTCCCCTATAGCGCATGTGTTTGGACTGTGGGGGAAACCGGAGCACCCGGAGGAAACCCACGCCAACACGGGGAGAACATCCAAACTCCACACAGAAATGCCAACTGACCCAGCCGAGGCTCAAACCAGTGACCTGCTTGCTGTGAGGCCACAGTGCTAACCACTGAACCACCGTGTCGCCTTTAAAATAGTTACATATTATTATGGTGGCTTGAGAAAGCGAACATACTGTTATCTCACTTCTTCTTCTTCTTCTTCTGAGACTATTTTTAAAGTCTATCTCGTCCTAAACCTTTCAAGCTATATCCTTCAAACTTTCGTCAGGCCTCCAAACTGCTCTGACTCGGGCTGCTATATCTTTTCCAACTGATCCGACTTTCGGTTTTCCGAAAAAGGACCCGGAAAATTCGGAAAAGTCCCATTGACTTAACATTGGGTCAAACTTTGTGAGCTCATAACTCTCCATCAGACTGTCCTACAGACTAGAGTCTGGCCTCATTCAACTCAGTCTAGCCAGCAGCCAACCACTGATGACCTTTAAACTTACTAGCCACTCCCTAGCAACCACTTACAACACCCTAGCAACTGTCCCATAGACTGCGACTAGCTATTCTAACACATGCTAATAATTCTAACATCCTACTGACATGCTAATCTTGCTAGAAATATGCTAGCAACATGCCAGTGACATGCTAGTCATGCTAGCACATGCTAATTCATGCTAGAATCATGCTAAAAATATGTTAATTCATGCTAGAAACATGCTAATTTATGTTGGAATCATGCTAACAACATGCTAATTCAACCTAGAAACATGCTAACAACATGCTAATTCATGTTGGAATCATGCTAACAACATGCTACTTCATGCTAGAATTATGCTAACAACATGCTAATTCATGCTGGAATCATGCTAACAACATGCTAATTCATGCTGGAATCATGGTAACAACATGCTAATTCATGTTGGAATCATGCTAACAACATGCTAATTCATGCTAGAATCATGCTAGTTACATGCTAACAACATGGTATTTCATCCTAGAATCATGCTAACAACATGCTAATTCATGTTGGAATCATGCTACCAACATGCTAATTCATGTTGGAATCATGCTAACAACATGCTAATTCATGGTAGAATCATGCTAGTTACATGCTAATTCATCCTAGAGTCATGCTAGTTACATGCTAATTCATGCTAGAGTCATGCTAGTTACATGTTAGAATCATGCTAACAACATGCTAATTCATGCTAGAATCATGCTACCAACATGCTAATTCATGCTAGAATCATGCTAACAACATGCTAATTCATGCTAGAAACATGCTAACAACATGGTAATTCATGCTAGAATCATGCTAACAACATGCTAATTTATGCTAGAAACATGCTAACAACATGCAATTTCATGTTGAAATCATGCTAACAACATGCTAATTCATGCTAGAATCATGCTAGTTACGTGCTAACTCATGCTAGAATCATGCTAACAACATGCTAATTAATGCTAGAAACATGCTAGTTACATGCTAATTCATGCTGGAATCATGCTAACAACATGCTAATTTATGCTGGAATCATGCTAACAACATGCTAATTCATGCTGGAATCCTGCTAACAACATGCTAATTCATACTAGAAACATGCTAACAACATGCTAATTCATGCTGGAATCCTGCTAACAACATGCTAATTCATGTTATTACAAACCACAGACACAGGGATCAACTTTAAAGCTTTTTACTGGCTTGTTTCCCCTTAAAGTGGTTACATTGTTGTCTGCAGGGATCTTAAACATTCTTTTAGCCAACTTGATACTTTTTCTAACTAAATAAACTACTTCCAACAGGCTTTCTCAAGCCACCATAAAGTTTGTCCTCAAACTTTAACATCTAGTTACAATTTAAAACAAAATGTTCCTATATGAATTAATAGTGAAATGTAATTTATTTCTGTGACATAAAGCTGAATTTTAAGCATCATTACTGCAGTCTTCAGTGTCCCATGATCCTTCAGAAATCACTCTAATATGTTTTTATGATTAGAAAAACATTTGTGCTCTGGAAACTGTGATACATTTTCTACTTCATGTTAAAAACTGAATTTATTTGAAATAGCATCTTTTGTAACTTTACACATCTTTACTGTCACTTTTGTCCTCGCTGAACGAAAGCTTTTCTTTCCAAAAAATAAAAACAAATGAAATCTTACTGACTCCTCTCTTCTAAGATTGCAGTGTATATTCCAGCATTGTTTTGAAATATAAATGTTGGTGGTCATCCGCTGAGGAAAGTTCCAGGTTAAATAAGCTGACAGATATGCAGATGCAGTGGAAATCTAGCCGGACAAACATTCAACTTTCATTACAAGCGGATCCTGAAATCTGCTTCTCTTTTTATTTAAACAAACACAGAAGGACGAGCTGAACATTTTATTCTGTGGTACTCCACAGCACGACACACACTGAGTTGGGTGGACCACATTTCTTTTGTTAACTCAGCTAAAAAAGATATTTATATATACAGTTGAAGTCAGAATTATATGCCCTCTTGTAAAACTTCAATTCTTTTATATTTTTTCCCCAGTTTCTGTTTAACGGAGAGAAGATTGTTTTCAACACATTTCTAAACATAATAGTTTTAATAACTCATTTCTAATAACTGAATTCTTTTCTCTTTGCCATGATGACAGCACATAATATTTGACTAGATATTCTTCAAGACACTAGTATTCAGCTTAAAGTGACATTTAAAGGCTTAACTAGGTTAATTAGGGTAAAGTTAGGGTAATTAGGCAAGTCATTGTATAACAATGGTTATTAACTGTATATATTAAGGAAACTTACTATTAACCAGGTTTTTACGTGGTCAAAGTTAATTTAATTAAGCCTTTGACTTGAATGAGTCTGAATGAATGAGTCTTGAATGAAATTTCCGACTTATACAGGCAACCCAGGCTCATTGTGATTATGTACCACTATATACATTTCTGGAGAGCGCCAAATACGTCTCAGGAGCTATGTTTTTTTGCAGTTTTTGTTTTCGCAAATCCACCAGAGGCCGCTGTGCATGCTTTTTCAGATCTCAAATTTCTCTCGTGAGTGCCATTCACGCCTGCTGTTCTCACATAAATCCACCAGAGGCCGCTGTGACTGACTGACTGACCGACCGATCCCCTCCACCCACCCCCTTTATGGAATTAGATTTGTGCCAAATAAAACGCACGAAACTTTTCCAAAAACGAACAGAAATATACATGAACAAATAAAAAAAACACTCGAAAAATACAAAACAATCAACCAAATGGCAAAAAATAAACTGTCTTCAAAAAAAATGCATTATTAGTTCAGTTCACTTTCTGCTTCGCTTTCGATAAATGCAGTTTTGATTGCGCTGCCAGAGTTTGCGTTTACGTTTCTCAAATTTACGTTTGCGATTCTGACACAAAGCTCTCGTGGGGGCGGGCTTACCTGCGATTCGTTCTTATTGGTTTAGGGGATTTTGATTGGCGTCTCATTGAACCGGAAGTACTGTGTCACGCAAAACATCGAAGAAGAGAAGAGCGCGCATCTTTGAACTGCGAACCTGTAAGTAACCACACGAATGGTAAACAGAGTAACTTATATTTATGAACATTAATGATAAAACACGGATATTTCCAACACCAGAGGGAGATGAGTAACGCTGATCGAGAGGGACACGGAGCGTCGCAGGTATCCTCGGCAGCATGAGGTAAGTTTGTTTTTATTGCTATGATGATGGGAAGAAAAATCGATGTATAGCTAAGCCCTATTCCTGTGTAGAATGCAACTTTATTGTAAAAGGAACGGCATCATACCGCCCCGTAACGTTCGTTTTAAAGACGAAATGCAGCCATACGTACCTCTGGCTACATAATTCACGATCTCCAGAAATGCATATAGGGCTACGCTTTCAGAATGAGCCCGTGTTGCATACAGGGCTAAAGAGTAAGGACTATTTTTCTAATGGCCAGCCAAAATGATTTTATGTAGTAATGTAAAAATGTAGCTATTTCTTAGCTATATATATTTAAATAATGTGTCACAAAAGCAAACTCTAGCTGTATACTCACTTTTTTTTTCAACATAACTTATCTTTCAAAATAAATTGACAATTTAAAAACTATAATAAACTAAATGTATTAACAACGGTCTGCAAAGGTCAGACAGAGTCCTCACCTGGCAGCTACAAACACCACTTTTAACAAATGTTATCGTTAGGAAGAGAATTAAACCATATTGGTGAACAGAGTTAATGAATAACCTTTGTTCAAAGTTTCATTGAGATAGACTGTTGGCGATTGGACCCACAGTCCAAACACATGCGCTATAGGTGAGTTGGATAAACTAAACTGGCCGTAGTGTATGAGTGTGAATGAGAGTGTATGGATGTTTCCCAGTACTGAATTGCAGCTGGAAGGGCATCCGCTGCGTAAAACATATACTGGAATAGTTGGCGGTTCATTCCGCTGTGGCGACCCCTGATAAATAAGGGACTAAGCTGAAGGAAAACAAATGAATGAAGACTTTTAAGACTTTGTGCACACTCATAGTGGCATTCTGTATCATTCAAGCATTTTCAAGGATCCTCTGCAGCCGTATGAACCCTGAACAATAAAAGCAGAGATATAGATACAGACGATACCATATAGATTGCGGTGAGGACAAACACTGGCCTACATTCTCAAGAACAGAGAAACCTTCCCAAGCTCCAGGCGCTCCAGAATAACTCCATATCATCACACACAACAATCAAACGGGCTTATATGTCCTTGTGCTGCTCATACACATAAATGTTCATACGTTTTTTTAAAAACCTAAATATTAAAAACTTTTAAGGATTTAAGATGCTGATGACCGTTAAACATGTCATAACAGTCTTGTGAAAAGGGTCCATGGTGTTTCAGAAATGCAGATGAATGATGAGAAGTGTGCTTGCGGTACCTGTCTCCAGTATCCGCCGGTGTAACAGGCCTGTGGGGAGAAAAGCCTCGTCTTTACAGGAGCGGATCTGCGTTCCCACCAGATCAGAGTTGGTGGCGAGGATACGAGCACTTTCTTCATTCAGATTCACACCGGCCATCGACGCCACGTCATTAATGTCATCGTCATCTCTGGAAAATAAAACACACACACACAAACATCACTGATCTCACTGGACATTATGCTAAATTATTAGCCCTCCTGTCACATTGTTATTCTTTTGTTTAACAAAGGACATTTTCACAGTATTTATTTTATTTTTATTTTTTTCTAGCGAATGTACTTTTTTAACTGTACAGAACATCTAAAAAACACTCTAGCAACACCCCAGCAACCTCATGTAACACATTGAATACACACAGAACCCCTATTAAACACCTTAGCAAAACTTTAGCAACACCCTAGCAACAAAAATGTTTTTAAAAAGATTTTTAATGTCAAAATTTATATTTAATGAACAATTATTTTGTGAGAATTTAATAATTATTTTATTAAAAGTCAACATTCAAAAAAATTAGATTTTAGTTAGTTTCTGAGGGAAAAATTTTTTGTCAGGCTGACTAAAATGGCTAAATCTTGCAATAAATAAAATTAAAAACATTTATTTTTAAAAATCATATATAAATTCTAAAATATAATTTCTTTTTTTTTAAATAAGACTAAATACTAAAATACAACTAAAATAAATGGAAAAAAAATACTGTAATACTATAAAACTAAAACTCTAAAATATGAAAGATTTCTAATTATGAAAAAAAAAATTATAATACTGCAAAAGTAAAACTCTAAAAATTAAAAAAAAAAATCTACATATGAAAAAATACTATAATACTACAAAAATCTAATTCTTATATTTGAAAAATACTATAATACAATAAAAAGAAAATTATAAAATATGAAAAAAATCTAAATATAAAAAATACCATAATAAAAAATAAAAGAAATTCTAAAATATGAAAAAAACTAAATTAAATTAAATTAAAATTAATTTTAATTAAGGGTGACATGGTGGCTCAGTGGTTAGCACTGTGGCCTCACAGCAAGAAGGTCGCTGGTTCGAGTCCCAGCTGGGTCAGTTGGCGTTTCTGTGTGGAGTTTGCATGTTCTCCCCGTGTTGGCGTGGGTTTCCTCCAGGTGCTCCGGTTTCCCCCACAGTCCAAACACATGCGCTTTAGGTCAATTGGATGAACTAAATTGGCTGTAGTGTATTAGTGTGTGTGTGTGTGTGTGAGAATGAGTGTGTATGGGTGTTTCCCAGTACTGGGTTGCAGCTGGAAGGGCATCCGCTGTGTAAAACATATGCTGGATAAGTTGGCGGTTCATTCCGCTGTGGCAACCCCTGATTAATAAAGGGACTAAGTCGAAAAGAAAATTAATGAATGAATGAATGAACAATATAGACTGAATTCCACTCTAAGCATTCAGACACATATAACATTCCCTCAGCGTGACTGACAGCTTCCCTATCCAATCACATCTCTTCTTTTCCGCATTGCCCTGGCAATTGTGTACTAATTAATAGGGTGCATTAGAGAGAGTTTCCCTGTGGTCACAGAGGTCAATTAAATTAAACTAAATTAAATTCACCCGGAGGAAACCAACACCAACACGGGGAGAACATGCAAACTCCACACAGAAATGCCAACTGACCCAGCAGGGACTCGAACCAGCGACCTTCTTGCTGTAAGGCGTCAGTGCTAACCACTGAGCCACTGCGTCGCCAGAATTTTAAACATGAAAAAATAATATAACAGTACAAAAATAAAATTCTAAAAAATACTATAATACTAGAAAAACCACACTGACAAATATAGCGTTCCCTCAACGTTACTGACAGCTTCTCCATCCAATCACATCTCTACTTTTCCCGGTGTCCTAATTAATAGGTCGCATTAGAGAGAGTTTCCCTGCGGTCACCGAGGTCAGAGGTCAGCCAGCTCCACTCGCATCTGTAGCTCTGTTTCTGACACTGAGCCCCTGCAGGCGTCCTGGGCCCGAACGCCACCCTGGACACGCTGGAGATGAGTCCTGACACCCCGGCAGGAGCTGACACAGGACATTAGCACTGCGCAGAGCTAGCACGTTAGCCACACTACACACAAGTCAACAAGAGGGAGGCCGTCGCTCAGCGTTAATACACTACTGCCGTATATTCATCTGTCTCGGGTTATTAATGAGCCGTGCCGGACACATTCACTTCAACAAAAGTTATTACAGTGCAAGTGTTTTCAACATTTTTGGACTTTGAAAAGGATAAAATATAAGAAAATGACTAAATAATTAGGTTTAACAATAAATAAATAAATAAATAAATGGAAATGGTTAAAGATTTTATTTTATTATATTCTTTAAATATATATAACATTCATTCATTCATTTTCTTTTCGGCTTAGTCCCTTTATTAATCTGGGGTCGCCACAGCGGAATGAACCGCCAACTTATCCAGCATATGTTTTACGCAGCGGATGCCCTTCCAGCTGCAACCCATCACTGGGAAACACCCATACACACTCAATCACACACATACACTACGGGGACCCACACCAACATGGGGAGAACATGCAAACTCCACACAGAAATCAGAATTGAGCTGAAACACAGAAGGCTCGAACCTTCCTGCTGTGAGGCGATCGTGCTACCCACTGCGCCACGTGACGCCCTATATATAATATATATAATATTAAAAGTATAAAAAAAAGTATAAATACAAAAAGTGTTAACACTACATAAAAAGTTATGATTTCTAAGTATACCATATAGTGAACTTAGAATAAGCAGAAAAATTACTAAAAACGAACTTGGCTAAGTGTTTAAATAACAAGATAAAAATGTTTATATATGATATTACAAAAAAATGTTAATTATTAAATATGTTTTTTCTAAATATTTTGACTTCAAACAGACTATGCGAATGAGAAAATATAAGAAAATGACTAAATAATTGGTTTAAAACAAGTATTTTGTCCATTTATTGTTTTCAGGAAAAGGAGAAAATATAGGAAACATGACTAAATAATTAGGTTTAATCAAACCATAAATAAATAAATAAATAAATAAATGGAAATGCTTCAAGATTTTATTTTATTTTATTATATATGTTTAAATATATATATATATATATATATAATATTCTAACTGTTCAAAAAGTGTTATTGTTAACTAATACTACATAAAAGTATACGATTTTTTGATATGAAGTCAACTTAAAATAAGTACTAAAATTACCAAGAAAATAAAAATGAACTTGGCTAAATGTTTAATTGACAAGATAAAAATGTTTATATATATTACAAAAACTGTCAATTATTAAATATGTTTTTTTCTGAATATTTTGACTTCAGAAAGACTGAAAATGAGAAAATATAAGTAAATGACTAAATAATTAGTTTTTTGTCCATTTGTTGTCTTCATTAAAATGTAAAAATGTAAAAAACATGACTAAATAATTACATTTAACCAGAAATAAATAAATAAATGTGGTGTTAGTGAGGCCAGCAGGGGGCGCTCAACCTGTGGTTTGTGTGGGTCCTAACGCCCCAGTATATTGATGGGGGACTCTATACTGCTCAATAAGCGCCATCTTTCAGATGAGACGTTAAACCAAGGTCCTGACTCTCTGTGGTCATTAAAAATCCCAGGATGTCCTTCGAAAAGGAGTAGGGGTTTAACCCCGGTGTCCTGGCCAAATTTGCCCACTGGCCTCAGTCCATCACGGCCTCCTAACCATCCCCATATCATAATTGACTTCATCACTCTGTCTCCTCTCCACCAATCAGCTGGTGTGTGGTGTGCGGTCTGGCGCAATATGGCTGCGGTCGCATCATCCAGGTGGATGCTGCACACTGGTGGTGGATGAGGAGATTCCCCCTATTGTGTAAAGCGCTTTGAGTGTTTAGAAAAGCACGATATAAATGTAAGGAATTATTAATTATTATTACTATTATTATTAAATGTAAATGGTTCAAGATTTAAATTTTTTTACATATTAAAAATAATAATAATATATATATATAATATTCTAACTGTTCAAAAAGTGTTATTTCGAACCTCTGACTTTCTGACCACCTCAGATGTATTTTCATAATAAGTGTGACTTTACTCAATTACAGCAGAACTTTATTTGTTTATTATGATTTTGGTATTCTCGGTTTTTTTATGACTTTTGTTACTATACTTGTGTTTACTGGTATCCTTGCCTTTTTCCTTTTTTGTTTGTATGTTCATTAAAACCAATAAACAAAAAACAAACAAAAAAGTGTTATTGCTAACTAATACTAAAGACTTTGCAAATGAGAAAATATAAGAAAATGACTAAATAATTCGCTTTAACCAAACCAAAAAATTAAATAAATAAATGAAACAAAATTAAAATATTATAAAATGAATGGAATTTTCTAATTAATCTTTAATTAACCTGATGTTCAAGATTTTAGTTTATTTTATTTTTAAAATATTTTTTAAGGATGAAAAAGTAAGCAATCTACTTATGCAATGATGCACTGGGAATGACATAAAAATATACATAAATCTAATTAATAACTGATTATATGCAAAATTGCTAAATGTTCAAAAATATACTAAAAGTGTTGTTGTTAACTAATACTACGTAACAATGATTAATTATTATTTTAAGTAGACGATTAAAAATGTCAACTTTAAATACTAAAATAACTAAAAATAAAAACAAACTTGGCTAAATGTTTAACTAACAAGATAAAATTTTTATATATGTTACTACATACAAATATAAATTATTAAATATGTTTTTTCTAAATATTTTGACTTCAGAAAGACTATGCAAATGAGTAAATAATTAGTTTTGAGCTTTTAACCAAACAACATTTAAATAAATAAAAATATTATAAAATAAATGGAATTTTCTAAATATTTTTAATACTTGATTTTCATTTTTTAAAGATTAAACAAGATTAAAAATGTAAACTTAAAGTTAATAAGCACTAAAATAAGTAAAAATACAAATGAATTCAAGATTACAATTTTATATATGATATTAGATTGAAATATAAATCATTATTCTTTTCTAATTCATTCATTTTCCTTTGGCTTAGTCCCTTCATTCATCAGGGGTCGCCACAGCGGAATGACCTTATCCAGCATATGTTTTACACAGCGGATGCCCTTCCAGCTGCAACCCAGTACTGGGAAACACCCATACACACATTAACACACACTCATACACTACAGCCAATTTAGTTTATCCAATTCACCTATAGCACATGTGTTTGGACTGTGGGGGAAACCGGAGCACCCGGAGGAAACTCACGCCAACACGGGGACAACATGCAAACTCCACACAGAAATGCCAACTGACCCAGCCGGGATTCGAAACAGCCACCTTCTTGCTGTGAGGCGACAGTGCTAACCACTGAGCCACCGCACCGCCCCTTTTCTAATTCAAAGTGCATAAAACTTTGTAATAAATATATAATTAACACAATTAAAATAATTAACTTAGAAATTAAAAGTAGAATTGTCACCTGGTGACTAATGGAAATAAACAGCAAAAAGTAAAGCAATATATTTATGAAGTATAAGAATATATTTATCACAGATTGACAACTATTAATATTCTGTACAGTTGTGAATCATAACTAAAAAGTGACCGACAGCTTCCATCTGAACCTGGTTGTCGTTGGCGATGGGTTGTTTGGTGTGGAGAAGCCAATCAAAAGCCTGTTGGTCACGAAACACGCCCAGGGCTAAAGGGTCGTCAGTAACAAGCAAACCTGACAGCTTAATTAGACACACTGATAAAGATTTATTGGTTTATCAATCAAAGCCTGTGGCCAGACTGAGCCCTGGGCGGAGGAAGAGAGAGAGAGAGAGAGACACACGCACACACACACACACACACACACACACACACATCTAGATTATTATAAATGAATCATTGTAAATATACTGATTATTTTTGTTTTTTATTACTGTTTTATCCTAAAATGTTGATTGTTAAATGTACAGTGTATTCTGATCTATTTTTTTTTTTATTGATATATAAATGAATAATATGATATATTGAATAATAATTTGATATATTGAATAATAATAATGTGATATATTATTCATATTTTTACTTAATTACAATATGTAGATATCTTTTTTTTATTACTACTACTATTTACTGTGTTTACTGTGGGGTTTTTATTATATATGTATGTTCTTTTATTTGAATGTAAACTTTATAAATGCTTTGGCAATACATTTGTAACATTTGTCATGCCAATAAAGCAATTATTGAATTTATTGAATTGAATTGAATTAAATTGAGAGAGAGAGAGAAAGAGAGAGAGAGAGAGAGCAGGAATGAAGCAGCAGGGAAACAAAGTAAACTTCAATGTTATTTAGACCTAAATAGAGATTATACGACAGCAACATATCTGAGTGCAGTAAAGGACAGTAAATTAAGAGCAACACTGACCAAATACAGGCTGAGTGCTCACAGTCTGACTGTAGAGACGGGCCGATACAGACAGAACTGGCAACCCAGAGAGAGCCGCATCTGCCCACACTGTGCCCAGGCAGAGGTAGAGACGGAGGAACAATTCCTCACCCGCTGCACAAACTATCAGCACATCAGAGAAACATTCTACCCCAAACTCCAGAGCATTTACCCTCAATCCACTGAGTCAGACAATACAACACAACTGCAGTATTTACTAGGGGAAAAAACTGACTGTATCCTTCTAGCGGCACAATACATTAATGCCTGTCACAAAAAGAGAGAGGAGACCAATAAAAACATCAGTGATGCGCTTGCAAACACACACACACGCACACGCACACACACGCGCACACACACACACACACACACACACACACACACACACACACACACACACACACACACACACACACACACACACACACACACATCTAGATTATTATAAATGAATCATTGTAAATATACTGATTATTTTAGTTTTTATTACTGTTTTATCCTAAAATGTTGATTGTTAAATGTACCGTGTATTCAGATCTTTTTTTTATATGAATATGATATAAATGAATATGATATATTGAATAATAATAATAATAATAATATGATATATTATTTATTAAATTATTATATGTATATATCTTTTTTTGTTTTTTTACTGCTACTATCACTACTACTATTTACTGTGTTTACTGTTTGTTTGTTTTTAAATATATGTATGTTCTTTTATTTTTTTAATGTAAACTTAATAAATGCTTTGGCAATACATTTGTAACATTTGTCATGCCAATAAAGCAATTATTGAATTGAATTGAATTGAATTGAGAGAGAGAGAGAGAGAAAGAGAGAGAGAGAGAGAGAGAGAGAGAGAGAGAGAGAGAGAGAGAGA
>CAIGQV010018227.1:1938195-1945695 GCA_903798115.1 Danio jaintianensis
TGTGTGTGTGTGTGTGTGTGTGTGTGTGTGTGTGTGTGTGTAGTGTCTCACCTGTGGTTCTGACAGTCTGTGTAATGACCACAGGCATCCGGATCTGCCCTCCAGGAGCCACTGCCCTCTTCATTCCCTACAGACAGAGAGAAAGAAAGACACATTTCTAGAATATTCGAAAATCAATCCTAAACTGTTGATTCTTAAATATACTCTTTATTACTATTTCTATATATTATATTGTGTTTTTATCCCTAGCACTGTGTAATTTGTGTTCATATATTCTACTTAATATAAACATTACAAATGCTTTGCCAGTACATTTGTAACATTTGTTTTGCCAATAAAGCAAGTTTGAAATGAATTATATTGAGAGAGAGAGAGAGAGAGAGAGAGAGAGAGAGAGAGAGAGAGAGAGAGAGAGAGAGAGAGAGAAGAAGAAGACAAAAACAAGGTAGTGACAAAGTGAGTCGAGGGCCAGA
Source organism: Danio jaintianensis (assembly GCA_903798115.1). NCBI lineage: Eukaryota > Metazoa > Chordata > Actinopteri > Cypriniformes > Danionidae > Danio > Danio jaintianensis. The sequence continues at coordinate 1,938,669 of CAIGQV010018227.1, forward strand.
AAACAGGAAAAACAGCACTAATAGAGAGTCTTGGGTCCCCTGTGAGTCCCTCAGTGATGCCCTGAGCAAATCCCATCCATCCATTCCACTTTTCCTCCGCCTGCATATTTCTCTGACTTGTTTTCTTGTGCCCGGACACACTGTCACTACATTCCAGCTCAGAGCCCATAGACCTGAAGGCAGATCTGAAGACACAGAAACCCTCCGAGCGGACACAACACACACACACGCACACACACATGCACAGACACACCGAGGTAAAGCACCAGGAGAAATCATCAATTTAACCCGCTCAGACAAAAAAGGAAATCATCATTTGAAGTCTTTTGAAGATATTTTGGGAGCGCTACTGATCAAAAGATTGGGGTCAGTAAGATTTTGAATGAAATTAAAGAAATTAATACTATTATTCATGCATTAAATGTATCAAAGACATGTCAAAAGTATTTTAAAATATTATTAAAAAATGTACATTTCAAAAACACTCCATTGTACTTTATTATTAAGTGGAAACAGTGATGTTTTTTTAATTTCAGGATTTGCTGATGAATGTAAAGACATATATAATAATGTTTCTTAATCAAATGCTTCAAACTGTCATCAAATTGTCATTTTAGGATGATTTCTGAAGGATCGGAAGGAGTGATGGTGCTGAAAATACAGCTTTGCATCACGGGAATAAATAATATTTTTAAAAAGTCTTCAAATAGAAAAAACGCTGTAGAAATATTTTAGTTTTTATAGTAATATAAACAGCCTTGGTAAGCATAAATTGAAAAATAAATGCAATTAATAAATAATAAAAAATGTATAATAATAATAATAGATCTTATAAAAATGGTTAAGCATACATTAAAAAATAAATTTAATTAATAAATAATGAAAGAAAATAATAATAATGAATATAATAAAAATGGGTAAGCATACAACGAAGAAAAATAATTAATAAATAATAAATTAATAATAATGATATTAAATGGTAATAAACTTAAAATATTACTGACCACATACCTTTGAACAGTGGTGTGTATTTTGCTGTAATGGCTTTGAAATAGCTTTTACATCAGGAAAAAGCCTAAATTCAGCTAAACACGTTTGATTTAAAAAAAAAAATAATAATCTAAATAAATATACTAAATGTCATTTATACGCACCAATCTTCAATGCAGAGTAAAAAATAAAGTCCGACAGGTTTATCAGCAGCCCGATGTGAAGCGGAGCACTGTTGTATAAGACTGAAGGCCTTATTCTACCAAAACAACCATCCTGGATGTACTTTATCCTGCTTATTGCACGGCTACTTGCCACAAAACATAAAATTACACAAACATTGTTGTGTTTAATTCTTTAATAATCAAATGAAAACAGCTGATGGAGTATACACTAACCTGCGCATTATTCAGACACAAGATGGCACCAAACAGTCAAAAAACAAAGCTGACAGAAATGAAAACAGCTGATGGAGTATACACTAACCTGACACAAGATGGCGCCAAACTACATACATATTTACATTTACATTTAGTCATTTAGCTGACGCTTTTGTCCAAAGCGACTTACAATTGAGGTTCACAAAAGAAGCAATCAGTACAAGAGGAAACAAAACATACATAAGTGAAATCGGACTAGTCTTGAGTAGGTAAAACACAATATACGAGCTAAGTGCAGTCAAGGGTTTTTTTTAATTAATTTTTTTTTTTTTATTAGTGGGTCAGGTGTAGACAAAAGAGATGAGTTTTAAGGCGATTTTTAAAGATGGACACAGAGTCTGCCAAACGTGTTGTAAGAGGCAGATCGTTCCACCATCGTGGGACCGATTCAGAGAAAGTGCGAGAGAGTGATTTCTTACCTTTTTGGGACGGCACCATGAGACGACGCTCGTTAGCAGAGCGCAGTGATCTGAAGGGTAAATATGTCTCTATTAGTGAGTGAAGGTAGGCGGGTGCTAAACCTGTGGTGGTCTTGTAGAATATGAGCAGAGCTTTGAATTCGATGCGGGCGGCTATAGGGAGCCAATGTAACCTGACAAAGAGGGGTGTTACATGCGCTCTTTTCGGTTCCTTGAAGACCACTCTTGCCGCTGCATTCTGTATCATCTGTAGATGTTTTATAGTGCAGGCCGGGAGTCCAGCGAGTAAAGCATTGCAGTAGTCCAGCCTGGACAGGACCAGAGCTTGTACCAGGATTTGTGCAGCATGCTCTGAGAGAAAAGGTCTGATCTTCCTAATGTTGTAGAGAAGGAATCTGCAGGACCTGGCAGTGTTGGCAATATGATCTGTGAAGGTTAGCTGGTCATCGATTATTACTCCCAAGTTTTTGGCTGTTCTGGAGGGGGCAATGGTCGATGATCCCAGTTGAACAGAGAGGTTGTGACGGATCTTAGGGTTGGCGGAGATGACGAGAAGTTCCGTTTTCGTAAGGTTCAGCTATAGGTGATGGTTCCTCATCCAAAGCGAGATGTCACTCAGGCATGCCGAGACGCGTGCTGAAACCGATTGATCATCAGGATGGAACGCAAGGTGAAGCTGCGTGTCGTCCGCATAGCAGTGATAGGAAAAGCCATGCTTTCGAATGACGGATCCCAATGATCCCAATGTATATAACATATATACACAAATATAACTAACATATTTTGGTGCATTTGAACAAAACAGATTTATTAAACAGATATATTTATTAAAATAATATTTTAGTCACTGTTCACTGCGAAATAGTGAAAAAAAAAAGTACAAACTACAAAATTTCAACACAATTTTCTACATTTTTTGTTTCTCTTGAATTTTGCTATTTAAAATTTTTGTATTTTATATTTTTCCCTAACATTTAAATTTGGGTGTACTCATTTTGGAGCATTATCATAAGTTATTTTGTTAGATTAGCTCCAGATTTGGCTTCAGTACTGCCTAATCTAATATATATGCACAAATATAATATTGTAAAGCTTCCTATAGAAAATATGAATTCAAATGAGAGATTTGTGAGGGGTGTACTCATACATGTTGAGCACTGCACCTGATTTCTACAGTATAACACTAGTTATGGTGTGTTTTCCTGCATGAATGAATAGGAGAAAGCGCTGTACAGTATATTAGTGCTGAAGTGATGCTGTGGTACCTGTGGCAGGACAGTGATGCTGTTGGGCTGGTGTGGACGGACACTGACACTGCTCTGCACCGGCGTCACACTGCTCTTATTGGGCTGCGGAGGCTGAGTGAGAGACTGCTGGCTGTTCAGGAGAGACAGACGCAGCGCAGGGAGACTCTTCTGCAAACACACACACACACACTGTTAGAACATTTAAAACTACATATTTATTAAGAGCTGAATCAGAAATCGCCACTTCAGCCATACATCCTATACATATTATTATTATTATTAAGGTACATAATAATAAAGTGCATGTCCAATTAGTCTCTGTCAGAGTTGGGTGTAACGCGTTCCTTAGTAACTGTAATCTAATTACATTTTTAGGGAACGCAGTAATATAACGCATTACATTTTGAATTTGTGTAATCTGATTACAGTTACTAAAGTCAGTGTAATTGCATTATTTACGTTATAAATATAGTTTTTAGGAGAAAAAAATTCTTCTTTTAAATCACATTTTCTGCTGCAACGTCAGGTAATAAGCATGCACTTCTAAATTGCTGGAGAACGCAAGCTGAAATGGCTGCAGTCGAGAGCGGTTGCTTCTTCAAGTGGAAATACAGACAATACTTTGATTTCATTGAGTGTAAAAACAAAAATATTGCTGTGAAATGCAGTCTATGTCCAGTCTCTAAAGAACTTTCGATTGCTTTTAACTCGACCAAGTACTTGAACATAAAGCATTCTAGGACAATACTCGTCACCAAGGATGACACAGGCGCCCAAAAACACAGCGGTCCAACTCAGCCTAAACAGGCTAAATTGGATTTTCAGCTTCATACTTTGTATGGAATATACACATTTCGGTAGACTTATTACCTCAGACAAACACAGAACACCCAAACACTGCACTGCTTTTCATACTATGGATGTCAGTGGTTACAGGTATACAATTTTCTTCATGTCTTCTTTTGTGTTCAAAAAAAAAAAAAAAGACAAACAGGTTTGGAACAAGTGAACGATGAGAGAATTTTAAGTTTTTAAGTCTTTTGAATACGTCAAGCTGCTGTGATCCACCCATTGTAATGTTTCTTAGTGAATATTAAATCACTGAAAGAGCTGCAGTTTATTTTGTATTTTATAGGTATATTTTATGTTTTAAAAGTAACTTCAAAGTAAAGTAATTAGTAATCTGATTACTTTTTACATTAAGTAATTAGTAATGTAATCAGATTACAATTTTCCAGTAGTAATCAGTAATTTGTAATCGATTACTTTTTTAAAGTAACTTACCAAACTCTGGTCTCTGTGCAGTTTATTTAGAGCATCGAGACTTCATTAACCAATGAACAGGCCACATTTGTTTACTGTCTCAAATACCATTTTTACGTACAATTTTAATTGTATTCAAAATGTAACACAGTATAATTCATACCACAGTCCAAACACATGCGCTATAGGTGAATTGGATGAACTCAATTGGCCGTAGTGTACGAGTGTGTGTGTGAATGAGTGTGTATGGGTGTTTCCCAGAACTGGATTGCAGCTGGAAGGGCATCTGCTGTGTAAAACCTATGCTGGAATAGTTGGCGGTTCATTCCGCTGTGGCGACCCCTATTAAATAAGGGACTAAGCCGAAGGAAAATGAATGAATGAATGAATGTAAAGTGCTTTACAGTAACTTCAAGAACCTGAAGAGTCCAAAAAGATCATTAACCTCAGTTATGAAAGACCCTGGTGAGGACACTGCAGGCTGACCACGTCTATTTCTAGAGGATTCTGATGTTCTGGAGCTAACATCACAAGACAGCGGCCTGCATTAGCGTGCCAGGACCTGACATGTATTGTGGCCGCCGGTGACTGACCACAAGCTGCACATGTGTGTGTGCGTGTGTGTGTGTGTGTTAATGTACCTTGAGGAACGGGACCAGGTAAGGCTGCGGAGATGACTTGAGCTCAGACTGCAGTCGGCTGGTGAACTCCTCCGGGTCGATCTTTGCATCCTGAGAGAAGCAACAGCACATGTTCAGACAGATTTCAACATTAAACAGCAAAAAATAATAATAATAAATAAAAAACATGCAAACTACAGGAGGAGGAGATGAGTACGAATAATTCATCTTTGACATGTCATCTTCAAACAATGATGATAAAAATTTCATGACAGTCTTATGAACACCCCTTCAAGTAAAGTTTTACCAAAAAAATATGGAGAAAAAAAGTCAGAATTGTGTGATAAAAGGCGGCATGGTGGCTCAGTGGTTAGCACTGTGGCCTCACAGCAAGAAGGTCGCTGGTTCGAGTCCCGGCTGGGCCAGTTGGCGTAGGGGAATTGAATAAACTAAATTGGCCGTAGTGTATGAGTGTGTGTGTGAATGAGTGTGTATGGGTGTTTCCCAGTACTGGGTTGTGGCTGGAAGAGCATCCGCTGTGTAAAAAATATACTGGAATAGTTGGTGGTTCATTCTGCTGTGGCGACCCCTGATGAATAAGGGACTAAGTCGAAGGAAAATGAATGAATGTGCGATTTTAAAAAAACTCTCAGAATTTTGACCCTTTTTCTCCAGAATTGAGACTTTGTATCTACGATTGTTTCTTTGAGCAGCACAGAGGTTTGTGGAGCAGATCCACACGAACCAGCAAATCCTGCACCAGTGCCTTCACATTCCGCGACGTCTCTGGTGAAGGGGAATTATGGGATGCCAGCTTGATCAGCGTCGCCAAAAAGTTCTTGCACTTCTTGACGTTCTCCTGCATCTCCTGAAGAGCAGAGCGAGAAGGTTTGTTAGTTTGAACCAGATGTTGCTGAAGTGTCATTTTGCCTTAATTTGCTGTCAGCACTGCAAAAAGTGCTTTTCTTACCTAGAGTTTTTGTCTTGTTTCGAGTCCAGATATTTAATTATTCTTAAATCAAGAAGCATTTTCTACACTGATAAAACATATTGTGTTGTTTTCAGAAATAATGAGTCAAGATAAAGTGTGTTTTCCTTAGAACAGGCAAAATAATCTGCCAATAGTATTTTTTTCGCTTTAAACTAATATTCTTTTATTGACCCCACTGACAGGTTATTTTGCTTGTTTTAAGAAAAAACACACTTAATTTTGACTCATTATTTCTGAAAACAATATTTTTTGCCTATCAAGAAAATATTAAGAATATTTAGGTATTTAGACTAGAAACAAGACAAAAACTCTAAGTAAGAAAAGCACTTTTTGCAGTAAGTAAACAGTTTTTCTCTCTCTCGCACACACACATGCATGCATGCACACACACACACACACATGCTCTTGTTGTGCTTTTGTTGCCATAATCAGCCCTCACGGGAACACAACACATTTTAATGAAATCTTTTCAATTTCATTTAAATGCTACAAATCTGTCAATCATCCGAGGTTAGAGAAGCTGTCAATCAAAAGTCTTTTTTAAGGCTGATGGCGTGTTTACGCTCACATGAACCCATCTTCTACACTCAGATGAATATTAACAGGAATGAACGGCTGAATTTACAAGCCATATTTCACACAAAAATAAAATCCTGCTTTTAGAAACATTTTTTTGTTTCGTTTTACTCTTCATTACTATAAACTATTTTAGCTTTTTTTCGTAGTATTCTTAATTAAATGTTAGAAGATTACCACTGGAGTAGCAATTAAAAAGCAACAAATCTGTATTATCAGACGTTACTTTTAAATAGTATATGCTGAAGTTATTTTATGATTATGCTAGATTATTACCATAGTCTTTCATTTTATTCACTTTTTCTTACACTCTTTTTGGATGATCATGTTTAATTGTTTTGTATATTCACTGTAAAAAGCTCTGTATAACATACATCTGTAAAAGTGTAATATTTGTTTATATTAATAAAATAATTAAAGAAAAAAAACTATTGTTGTATTTTTTTTTTAATACTGGAACACATTTGATCAAAATTTATCT
>CAIGQV010018227.1:1968214-1989615 GCA_903798115.1 Danio jaintianensis
AGATAGATAGATAGATAGATAGATAGATAGATAGATAGATAGATAGACAGATAGATAGATAGATAGATAGATAGATAGATGGGTGGATAGATAAATAGACAGACAGACAGACAGACAGACAGATAGACAGATAGATAGATAGATAGATAGATAGATAGATAGATAGATAGATGTCGCCAAAATATAACAAACGATAAAATAATCAAATATTTTTCTTTAAATAAACATATTATTATAAAAAGCAAATAGCTTAAAAATGAAAAATATTAGTATTAAAATAAGGGGCGTCACGGTGGCCCAGTGGGTAGCACAATCGCCTCACAGCAAGAAGGTCGCTGGTTCGAGCCTCGGCTGGGTCAGTTGGCATTTCTGTGTGGAGTTTGCATGTTCTCCCCGTGTTGGCGTGGGTTTCCTCCGGGTGCTCCGGTTTCCCCCACAAGTCCAAAGACATGCGGTACAGGTGAATTGGGTAAGCTAAATTGTCCGTAGTGAATGAGTGTGTATGGGTGTTTCCCAGTGATGGGTTGCAGCTGGAAGGGCATCCGCTGCGTTAAACATATGCTGGATAAGTTGGTGGTTCATTCCACTGTGGCGACCCCAGATTAATAAAGGGACTAAGCCGAAAAGAAAATGAATGAATGAATGAGTATTAAAATATAAAATATAAAAATATAAAATATTAATATTAAAAACAATCTATTAATTAAAATCATTGTATCATGATACAAATACGATTAAATGATATTCAAATAAATAAATTTAATTATAAATTAATGACAGAACTATATAGATGCATATATAAATTTAAGATTGGAGGATGTGGAAGCCCCTCTTATAGCCTACACTGTATTATGTTATATGATCAATTAGTCATGACAACATATGTTTTTAGTTCATTGTAACTTATTAAACTAAGTTAATCATGCTCTAACTTAATTCTAGAAGTTACGCCAGCTGTTTTAAGTCAGGTTAACATAATATAAGTTCAATGGACTCATAGGGTTAATTTGATTCAGCTTAAAAATGTAAGGCAACCAGGATTTTTTTACAGTGTAGATATTGCTCTGATGTTTTTGTGATTTGACAACTTGATGTTTTATTAATCTGGGGTCGCCACAGCGGAATGAACCGCCAACTTATCCAGCATATGTTTTACGCAGCGGATGCCCTTCCAGCTGCAACCCAGTACTGGGAAACATACACTCTCATTCACACTCATACACTACAGCCACTGTTAAATAAATACATTTGGAAAAGGTGCAAAAGCTGCTGATGTGGTGGAGATTGTGTTAGTTTGAACTATTATATTAAAGTAAATGCAGCCCTACAGTAAAACAATTAACTTTCAATGAAACATGTACAATAAGATGCGAATTTGCTTTAGAATTTATAACGATCTACTAACAGCCATTTATCATCATGTTTATTGATTTAGAAATCAAAATCCTTTATTTACTTCCCACGGGGTTAATCGCATTTTACCTCTTAGGTAATTTCCAAAATAACGGGAGTCAAAGCAAAATCCCGCGAGCTCTCGCGATACCAGTGTGAGTGCGCGAGGTGCTAGAAGGGATACAGCTGCAACAGGAAATTAACGAGAATTATTCTATATAATTTATTAAATTACACATTAATTGTATTTTATTAACGTCTACCCCTACCCCAACCCTAAACCCAACCATCACAGTAATGTAAAAACAGTAATTATACTGAGTATTACTCATGTTATTTATTCAATCACTCATTCACTTGTATTTTTTAACGTCTACCCCTACCCCAAAGCCTCACAGTAATGTAAAAATATTAATTATTGTTGTTGTATAGTGTCACAAAGATTATGCTATATTAACGTAAGTATCCGCAGCTGTATCCCTTCTAGACTTAATCCGGGGTAAGAAGGCGTAAAGTCTAGGTGGGATACAGCTGCGGGTACTTACGTCAAGTCACGTCAATATAGCATAATTTTTGTGACACTATACAACAACAATAATTACAATTTTTACATTACTGTAAAGGGTAGCTTTAGGGCAGATATAGAGGTAGACGTTAATAAAATACAATTTAATAGGTAATTTAATAAATAATATGAATAATGCTCGGTATAATTATTGTTTTTATATAAATGATAGTTGGTTGGAACCATCGTGATGGTTGGGATTAGGATTGCGGAATAGATAGATGTAAATAAAATACAATCAATGGGTAATTTAATAAATAATAGCCTATAAATAATTCTCGTTAACTTCCGGCCACAGCTGTATCCCTTCTAGACTTTACCCGAGGAAGGGGGAGGCTAGTTACCCAGCATGCACCTCGATTCAGTGCGGAGGAAAATGAGCTCGTCCATGTCGTGCTAAACACAGGCTGAAAGAAAACATCAAATCAGATCACCAAAAATCGCTCTTCAGTCGGGAGAAACCGAGCACAAAGAAGGCCAGAGGAGTCGAATATTCGCGCGGGAGTGAAATAAAGCGGGAAAATGAGCGGAGGGACGCCTTATATCGGCAGCAAGATCAGCCTGATCTCAAAGGCCGAGATCCGATATGAGGGAGTTTTATACACCATCGACACTGAGAACAGCACAGTAGCTCTGGCTAAAGGTACACACACTACACATACACACACACTACACATACACACACACTCAACAACACACAGATACACACACAGAGAGCGAATATACGAGTCAACACAAAGAACTATGATGTGTCCTCGGCTAACTGTAAACACAATACACACTCTGTATATACACACACAAATCAGGTATGGTCAAATATCGATACACACTATTTAGCACACATTTACACGGGACCTGGAGGAGGACATTGAGGTTAAGTTGGTTTTATGTTTGCACATTCGTTCATTTTAAATACTATTTAATTGGCTGTGAACAGTGGTGTACTTTGATAGACACTGGCTGCTAATATGATTTCCCTATTTAGATTTTGCTAAATAATACTTTAATGAAATTATATTATCAAGGAGAAAGTCTGAATGCGCAATTATTAAAAAAAAGGTTGCTATTTCTGTACAGAATTTTGCAGAATAATTTTGGTAGTGTAGTAACAGCTGTAATATAATTATAAATAAATTAAATTATTAATAATAAACTTATTTAAGGTTTAGAATGCATACACACACTACACATACACACACATACACAGAGTGAATATACGAGTCAACACAAAGAACTATGATGTATCTTCGGCTGACTGTAAACGCAATACACACTCTGTCTATATACACACAAATCAGGTATGAGTGAGTTTAATATCCAGACATGACTAAAACAAATCAAGTTGTAATGCACAATATTTAGTACGCATTTACACATGAAGGACCTTAAGGAAGACAGTGAGTGTTATATCACGGGTGGACTTTTTGTTGTTGTTGTTGTTGTTGTTGCTATTTCTGTACATAATTTTGCAGAATATCATGCAGAATAATTTTGGTAGTGTAGTAACATAGCTGTAATATAATTATAAATAAAAAATAATAATTGTTAAACTTTTAAGGTTTTCAATGCATACACACACTACACATACACACTCAACAACACACAGATACACACACAGAGAGCGAATATACGAGTCAACACAAAGAACTATGATGTGTCCTCGGCTAACTGTAAACACAATACACACTCTGTATATACACACACAAATCAGGTATGGTCAAATATTGATACACACTATTTAGCACACATTTACACGGGACCTGGAGGAGGACATTGAGGTTAAGTTGGTTTTATGTTTGCACATTCGTTCATTTTAATGGTCCCTGTATTGTTTGCTATGAAATCGCATTTAAGTGTGACTTCAAAACAACATTATAGTTATCTCTAATTAACTGACTGTGAACAGTGGTGTACTTTGATAGACACTGGCTGCTAATATGATTTCCCTATTTAGATATATATATACAGAGCGAATATATGAGTCAACACAAAGAACTATGATGTATCCTCGGCTAGCTGTAAACGCAATACACACTCTGTCTATATACACACAAATCAGGTATGAGTGAGTTTAATATCCAGACATGACTAAAACAAATCAAATTGTAATGCACAATATTTAGTACGCATTTACACATCAATTGTACAGAAGCATGCGGAATGATTTTGGAAGTATAATAACTTACATGTAATATAATTATAAATAAATAAACATTGTTAACCTTTTATTAAGGTTTTAAATGCATACATACATACTCAACACACATATACATAGACACACACACTCTGTCTATATATACACAAGCAGAGAATTGAGGTAAAATTGGTTTTATATTTGCACAAACACACTTTCTCCTTAATATAATTTCAGAAATGTATTATTTGCATATTCTAAATAGGGAAATCATATTAGCAGCCAGTGTCTATCAAAGTGCACCATTGTTCACAGTCAATCAAATAATGCTGATGTTGTTTTGAACTCATACTTGCTTGCGATTTCAGACCGAATATTCAAAGTAGCGTGGTAAACAATATAGGGACCGTGTCACAAGTTGTCACTGTTCAAAAATATGCGAATATAAAACCAACTTTACCTCAGTGCTGGGCTAAAAAATCTGCGGGACACAGATTCAGTGTGGGACTAATTATAACTAATAAATCTTGTTATTTTTCCCAGTGATGGGTTGCGGCTGGAAGGGCATCCGCTGCGTAAAACATATGCTGGATAAGTTGGCGGTTCATTCCTCTGTGGCGGCCCCAGATTAATAAAGGGACTAAGCCGAAAGAAAATGAATGAAATCTTGTTATTGTGAGTTTATAACATTCTCCCACAGTGAAGTCTTTTGGCACTGAGGATCGTCCCACAGACAGGCCTATCCCGCCTCGGGATGATGTCTTTGAGTACATCATATTTAGAGGAAGTGACATCAAGGACTTGACAGTGTGCGAGCCACCCAAACCCACCTGCAACCTTCCTCAGGATCCTGCAATCGTGCAGGTGAGAACAACACATTCATGTTTGTCAGCACAACATAAAGTAAATACTGACCTGTGGTTAGGCTTATGACAGGATCTGATTTTCTTGTTGTGAATAATTGCTGAAGATTTATTATGGAATTATCATGATATGGACCTAAACTGCAACTTTAACAGGTATAATAACAAAAAATACATGGTGTATTGCTTTATTGTATAAACATGTTCAGAGTAAATAAATGTTTCATCCAAATTAAATTGCACAATGATTATAAAGTATAATAGGTAACACAACAGAATGTAAAATTCCTGTGTCTGATGTTAAACCTGCTTTAAATATGTATATAAATGAGAAATGGCAAATGGAATGGGATGAATGCAGAAATAACAAATTGTATGAAGTGAATCCATTTGTAAATGAAAGAAATAATTACCATTTTGAAAATAGACATGACCAGGTTGTACATACGAGATGTAGAATCGGACATTCAAGACTTACACACACATATTTATTGAAACGGGAAGAAAAACCTATTTGTGATTTGTGTAAGAATATTTTGACGATAAAACATATTTTAATAGAATGTGTATTTTTGAAAGATATTAGAGAACGTTTTTATTCGGGAGATAATTTAAGGGAGATGCTTGAAAAGGTGCCTTCTGGAGCAATTTTAGAATATTTATCTTTAATCAAACTAAAAGATTGTATATGACTCTTTTCAGTGTTCTTTGCTGTTTTTGTATGTTTGTTAAGAAGTTGATATGATTATATGATTTTATATTGTATATTTAATATGTACAATGTTTTGCCATGAATATAGCCAATGCTGCTGATATGGCATTAAAACCTAAATAAATAAATAAAGTATAATAGGTAACACTGTGTAATAGTCTCATTAGTAAACATTAGTTAATGCAATCAAATAAACAATGAGAAAAAGTCTATTTACTATGTTAATATTAGTTTAAAAATACAACTGAATTTTATTAGTTATTAACTTCATTAATATCAACTTATTGTACTTTGTTTTTGATTTTAACATGATATTAGGCATTAGCTAACACATTAATATCAGCTAAGATTACTAAAGGCTTTTGTAGATTTCATCATGAGTTTATTAAAATTAACTAATGTTAACAATTGGAGTCCTATTCCACAGTGTTAATGTACAACAGTCCTATACTTTGTCACATAGTTTTTAATCAGTATTTCAGCATGTAGTAGGCCAGATTAACATGAGAAAATGTTCATGTTTGAACTCTTAAGCTAGTATACCCATTGCAACACCTCTGCAAATACAGTGTGAATTAGGGCTAAACGATTAATCAAAATTGAGATTTGAAACGTTGTGATTAGCTAATTGCAAAGGCTGTGATATAAATACCATATAAATATATAAACTTAGCTCCTGAACAGACTGACTGAGTACAGGTGCTTCGCTCTCTGTATCTGACAGCACAGTTATATTCGTGAATTCACAGCGGATGTGATCATTGACTAAAGAACCAAGCCTGATTCCCCTTGATTGACAGAGCTCCATGTTTTACTACATGCAAACAGAGAGAACATGAGACTTGCATAAAGAAAAGAAAAAAACAAGACTACATGTAAATCATAATATTTGTTGTGGTATTTTAAAGACCTGCACTCATGGATTAACATCTGTGTTTTTACTTCATTTCAGTTGAATGAAGACAGCGGGATTTATTAGAAGCCAGACAGGTTATAGTAGCAATAATTACCAATAATGTGTCAAGCTAATAAGAAAGCTAAATGTAGACAATAGTTGATTGGTGGATGTTAGTCATCAAATAAGAATGAAAAGTCTTTGCATTTTTTAATGCAGAGAAATACACATACTGCATTTAAAATATTGACAATACACATGAACACTAGCCTACGCACACACAATTAATGAATATTTATGTATTTAGTCAAAAGAATGTATTCCTTTTAGTGTGTAAACTACAATATTGAGTCTAATCTTGACTTTACAAAAATTAATCGCAAATCAAATGGCGATATTTGTCAAAAAATGCAATTAGATATTTTCCCTAAATCGTTGAGCCCTGATGTAAATATTCTTAAAAAGCGCTTAAATTGTAAATAATCGTTCACATTATTTTGAAGTGCCCACAATATCAATATTGTGCATGTTCATGATCGCGATATACTGAATATTGGCATATGTTTACCTGTGTTGTTGTTTGTGTGCAGTCCTCTTTGGCATCCACCGCCGGCCCCACAGCCCCTTCCTTCCAGTCGTACAGCCCCTTCAGTCGGGCCCCATACAGCCAGTTCAGCTCCACTCCGCTGGTACCACAGGCATTCGGAGCAGCAGTCACAGCCGGTGAGTTCACACTCGCTTTTCTGTTTCCCACAATTGAAGCTGGTCTGTAGAAAACAATAGGTGCATCCCAAATCACATACTAATGCACTATTCTATGCCATTTTGTAATATAAATAGTGTAAGTGGTGAAATATTCACACTGAAATATTCGTGTTATTCTAAAAAGAGTAAGTGCACTTTAAATACCCGGATGATGCACTTATTCAACCGTTAAAAATAAATGTGTAATGTTGGACACTTCACGCACTCAACGATTACAGCTTTGCTCATGTAGCGGAAGAAGAGGAGCTATCGGGTCCTGATCTTTGTTTATTTGATTTATTTTGGATTGCTAAATTCTCCTACTTGAGTGACTATGCCGCCTCCCCACCGATGGCAGGTACTATTGCATAGTTTGGTAATTCATTTCACTAATTTAGAAACAGTTTGAATTTCCGATTAGTAAAAAAAACATTTAATTTGAAATTACACTAAAGTCATATACTATGCTGTTGAGTGTATAGTGTGCCATTTGGGACGCAGTGATTGAGTATTTGTTTGCCAAATATCAAATTAAATGGAAATGTCTTTAAGTGCTTTAAGGAAAAAAGTTGAAGTAAAACCAACTTTTTTTTTCATGCTCTGGTAAATTTTGAGCTATTTTGCTTCAGACTATTGGAAAGAAAACACCCAGAATACACATATTTGCATATGCAGATGTCAGTGAATTTTAAAAAGACATTTTAGTATTTTTAAATTAGTGTATTAAATTTTTGTTGACTTTTTCCAGTAGTATTATTCTATTATCTTTTTTTCTAACAATTTTTTCTTATGTTTTTCACCTAATTTATATAATATTTTATTTCTTGCTCTTGAGCTTATTATTTAGTTAATGGTGTGATTTTAAAACCTATTTTGAGCCATGGTTTTAGTCAGTGGTCAGATTTCTGTTTTGGAAATTTGTCATTTAGTTTGCGTGAAATTAAGAGATGTCTTATCTGCATATTTAAACATGATATTTCAAAAAGCTTGCACAAATAAATTAATGTTCTGTTGATTTACACACCTGTGGTGTCTTGATTCAAAAGTTTGTTTATTCTTTGTCCTTGTAAAAAATGCATGGAAATTAGGACTGCACAATATATCGTTTCAGCATCGATATCGCAATGTTTGTGTCCGCAATAGTCACATCGCACGATATACAGTGTTGAGTTTGTATTATAATTCATCATTTGCATGTGTTTTTGATGCCTGTGATTGTATAATGACCTATTGTATAATGAGCATTCAGGCATAAGAAATTGTACCATTTGTGACATTAACAACAATTGATTTTATTGAATTATTTTTATTTGTATCATTCAATTACTGTACTTGAATACTGTTAGACTCAGGAAATAATAAAACACTTTATTCCAGTTGTATCTTTTTCTTGATTGTATTTATAGATTGTTATGCATGAAAATACTCACAAC
The DNA here is from genome assembly GCA_903798115.1 of Danio jaintianensis. Taxonomy (NCBI): domain Eukaryota; kingdom Metazoa; phylum Chordata; class Actinopteri; order Cypriniformes; family Danionidae; genus Danio; species Danio jaintianensis. The sequence goes on from CAIGQV010018227.1 coordinate 1,976,953, forward strand.
ACATGCAAATACAGAAATGCACTGCAAATAGCACAGACCACATCGAAAACTTGTCGTTGGACACCACAAAGTTTATAAATTGTTTATTAGATTTTAGGGAGATGCACTCCCACTGCAGAATCATCCCAATCGATTTAACATCAGAAATTCTTCCTGAATATCTAGTTATCTGGTGAAATTGAATTCATATTGCGATATATATATATATAGCAATATGATCACAAAATAAAAAATATCGCAATGCTAGATTTTTCCAATATCGTGCAGCCCTAATGGATATAGCCTTTGGCACTGACGTGTCATAAAAAATTATCTGGTATAAAATATGGATGTTTGGTCTGACAGACAACTATGCACACATTTGATGTTTATTATTTCGCACTAACATGTTTTATATTAATTGCTCAACATATGTTCAAAGAAGCACAATAAACTAAGTGAATGAACCCTTCTTAAATTCTGCTTTAATGTTATCATAACTGCTGCCAACTTCTACATTAGCAGACAAAGGATTTTTGTGTTATTTATTTTTATATAAGCTTCCCTGTAGAGGATACACAAAGTCATTTTGAAATCATAAGGCAGCTTGTCAAATTGAGCAACATTTAAGCAAGCAGGTGGATCTTCTAGAAGGGTTGATTGCACGTTTGCTTGCTGATGGAGCTTCATATGAGGGGTTTTTCTCCCAGTGTGACGTGTTAAAGGCCACACTTAAAGTTGTGCACTTCCTCCCCTCACAGGAAGCAGCTCAGGTCCTGCATTCAGTAGCGAGGCGAGCACTACTGCCCCTCTTTCCCCTCACTCTCGCTCGCTGAGTGCTCACAAACCCGAAGGTAACCGGAAAAACCCGACGCTAGCGTGTGGAGAATGGCTTTAGTGTTGGTCTTTTGGCTCGTGGTTATGCTGGAATAGAGCATGTGTCTTTGCCGTGTGCTAGTTTGATTCTCTGGTCTGTCAATTAGTGACTTGTTTAACACCAAATCAAAATAGTAAATGCTGGTCTGTGTTGTGCACAATTCATCAGCACACATTTTTCTAAATATTTTTTCAGTTTTTTAAAAACTTGCAAGAACCATCTCTATGAAACTGCTTATTTCATGTAAAGACAAATGGATAAATATGTAGAAATAAAGTCCAATTTCATAATATCTACAATGAAGAAAGTCATGTTTTTTGCATATGGAAGTTTTTGCAGTTTAAAGAAAAATTGGGGGAAATGTAGTCTAACGTGCTGATGATGAATTGTGGACAATAATGGAATCTTTACAGACAACATGAAGAAACCATAAATAAATACTGTTCTTTCTTTGCACAACTCATCATTCATAATGATTTTTATTATTATTAAAATGCAAGAACTGTTGATGTAAGCAATGCCACCAATACTGTATTTCCACAAACAAATAAAATAATATGATAGCCCACTTTTCATAACCCAGTCAAATCTGAATCCTTTCTGTGATGCATCATATTACAAAAGTCAAATGCAATGCAAAAGATGCACATTTCATGTTGTCTTAATTGATGTTTTGGGTGTTAAATGATACAGAGTTGCACTGATGTTTTGTAATCTAACTCTTGTCTACATGGTTGCTGTGTTTTTGTTGATTTGATGAGTCTGAATTCTTACTTTTCAGGTCGTTCCAGCCCATCTCTGGAGCCCTCAAGGAAGACCCCTACCCTGGAGCATGCAGTCCAGACGGCTCCGGCCGCTCCACCTGCAGCTGCCACCAGTGCAGTGAGCCAGAAGCCTGCAGCCACCCGACCCATCCTCCTCACCCAGAAATCTGCTGAAATCCAGGAGCTAAAAGGTAACAATCACAGCATTTCAGAGCTAAAAAATTTATATTTAATTAATAATGTTTAATGTAGAAGTGTTGTTCAGTCGCTGCTAAAAAGCTTGTCTGTTTGCATTATGGCTTGCGCGTCTATTAATTGTATTTTACACATATATTAAATATATATTACACACATATTACATGTAAATTTACTCTCCCTTAAGAGTTTCTTTCTTCGTTTGAACACAAAACAAGATATTTGGAAGCAAGCTGAAAACCATTGACAGCAATAGGAGGAAAAACAAATACTATGGAAGTCAATGGTTCCAGGTTTCCAGCTTTCTTCAAAATATCTTTTGTGTTTAACAGAAGAAAGAAACTCTTAACGTTTTGAAACAAGTACAGGGTGAGTAAATGGCAGAATTTTCAGTTTTGGGTGAACTATCCATTTAAAGGGGACATATTATGAAAAAATCTATTTTATAAGGGGTTTAAACACAGTTGTGTGTCAGCAGTGTGTGAATATAACCAGCTTCTAATGGTAAATGTTTATTAAATGTATTTTTTTATAATCAGACTTGATAAAAACAGTCTGCAGAAACAATTTGATTGACATTCTCCCTTTGTACATCAGAGGGGGAAAGCCCCGCCCACTAGTGCCCATCTCTCCCTCATTAGCATAGGACATTAGTCTTGTTTTTGAATCTGCCACTATGCTGACCTATAGCTACATTTGTAGCTCCGCCCTCTTTTGAAAAGAGCACAATCTCATTTGAATTTAAAGCGACAGTCACCAAAACGCCACAATTAGGAACAAATCCTAAAAGAGGCAGTTTCAGAGTTATAAAACATTATTTGTGGGGTATTTTTAGCTGAAACTTCACACACACACTCGTCAGACAAAAGGGGCATAATAGGTACCCTTTAATACTTAATTGTGATGTATGTTGTTTATTTGCAGCATTGGAAGTTCAGAAGGTTCCTCGGCCACAATCGGATTCAAACAGGCCTGATAACAAAGACCCAAACAAACGGCACTCTGGCGGTGAGTCGCTTGTACATTTTTGCCATGCATTATTACATTCGGTGTCATAGGTGATTAAACAGTTGTTTGTTTCTCTAGGAGGTGGTGCTCCTCCAATGAGAAGGGGGCGGGGCAGCGGTGGTGGAGGTGGTGGTCAGCGTGGGAGGGGCAGGTTTAATGGCCGTAGAGATGGACCAATGAAATTTGAGAAGGATTTTGATTTTGAAAGTGCCAATGCCCAGTTTAACAAAGAAGAGATTGACCGCGAGTTCCAAAGCAAACTGAAGATTAAAGGTACTATGCGCATTTGCATCGTTGCACATTTGGGGATTAACAAAAAAAATCTGTGGTATAAGCTCAGCTTCGACCTTTTATTAATGTGTTTCTACAGTTGGTCAGCCTAGACAGTTTATTGTTTCCAGCTTGTTTGTGTTTTGGATTTAGTTAAGAACTTTCTCTCTTATTTTATCATGGTTTACATACTCGCATTTTAATAACAGACATGTAAGCGTAATGTCACGTTTTGCTGCAGATGAGAAATCGGAGAAGACTCTGAATGGAGAGGAGAAGACGGATTCAGGTGTGGAGACCCAAAACAGTGAAGGAAACGCTGATGAAGAGGCTCCACTGGGACCCAACTGTTATTATGACAAATCAAAGTCCTTCTTCGACAACATTTCCTGTGACGACACCAGGTCAGATCTCCGCTAACTAATGATTTAGTATTTCCATATTACACTGATTTCACCTTTTGATTGGATTGAATTACAATTCACAAAGCTCTTGATTTGATATGTATATGTTTGGAAAGATTTCAAGTGCATATCAGTTCTTTAAGAAATAATTCTGTTTGTGAAATTATGAAATAATGAATTTATAGTGCTAAATAAGCCAAACAAGACAAACCTGTCCTGCATTTTTTCTTGGTAAACAAAAAACAAAGTTAAGTCAAATGAATGCAATTGCTTTTTCATCTGAAAGACATAAGCAACTTTAATGTATCATTTATAAGGGTGCTTTATATACAATAAAAAGTATATTATCATGTATGAGAAGTCTAATTATGTTTTTTTTTAATGGTTTTCGTTTTTATGCATTAGTGCAGAATCATTGCGATGCTTTGAGAAAAACATATTCCTCAGCTCTGCTTTCTACTCCAGTTTGTTGTTGATAGCTAAACCTTTATACATTGGTGACATGGTCCTTTGTTGTTAAGTTGAATGAATCATCTAATAGATATGTTCTCTGTCTTTTCTAGAAAGGAGAAAGCAGCAGCAGGTGCTTTTGGAAGGTGCGGTCCTTTTATACACAAATGTTTCAACATGTTCATGATTCATACTACCCACAATTCAGATTGTAGAAACTCAGATGGTGTCATGGAGGATTGTTTCCTCAGCTAGATTTTTAGGAATAACTAGTAAATACCCAAATCATTGAAGTCAATGGATAAACCCTAATTAAATTATGTAAACAAATTGTCAAACCAATACATCACTGTGTCTTCAACACATTGTATTGCTCATTAATAATTGAATCCTGTCTGTTGGAAATTTGTCTGTCATTTTTATAAAGCTGACAATTTTTATCAAAAGTAAACCATACCAGGACTCGAAATTAACCTTTTTGCTTGGTAGCACCGCTGCTCCTAACTTCAAAAATTTAGGCGCACCAGCCAAAATTCAGGTGCACCAACCAAATATTATGTGCACCATTACTACAAGTTTTATATTAACAGATTTAACAGAAACTAAGAAACAAACAAAATCTGCATGCGCTCACCGGCCCTGTACGCACTGCTTGACATGAATGAGATGAACTGAGTTAACGATAATAACTTTGCTGTTCTCACGGGAGGTGTCCGATATTGCACAGATGATATTGACATATAACTTATTGCACAAATGCTCCCAAATATATTTTGAGGTCGCATAGATAAAATTTCGGGTGCATATGCGACCAAAACGGACGCAATTTCGAGCCCCTGCATAAACTGTTTTAGATTAGTATCGTATGTATTATTTACTGCTGTTGATATCTTTTTATTGTTAGAATTTTTTATTATTATAGAAAATAAGAGATATTTTTAAAATGTTGTAAATTTGATCACGTTTTGCCATGAAATAGCCAGAGAAGCTGATATGGCAGTACATTCAAAGTCTGCTATTTATTTCCATCAGATACTCTCAAGATTAAAGTTGTGTAAAACTTCTGCAGATTAGAAAGAGTGTCTGGTAATTGTGGATTTTAGAGTTTGAATCTTGCACAGTAACGGCCAACATTATGTTCAGCATAGCGAATGACACCGTATTAAATTGCATTATGATATTTTTTGTGTCAGGGAACGGAGGCAGACCTGGGCGGAGGAGAGGAGGATGAATGCAGAAACGTTCGGTATTCCGCTGCGTCACAATCGTGGCCGTGGCGGTTACCGTGGCCGAGGCGGTGGGATGGGTTATCGTGGCGGGCGCGGGCGCGCAGCCAGCAGGGGCTCCTTCATGCCCTCCCGTGGGGGTGGGGCTGGATTTGGGGGCGGAGCCGGATACAGGGGTGGATTCAGAGGTGGCAGAGAGTTCTCTGACTTTGAGTACAGGGTTAGTACTTCCTCTCTTACTGCAGGAATGGACCCATCATAAATACTGGAAATGCACAATGTTTGTAAGTGTTGAAATTTGTAATTAAATATATTACGTTTAATAATTGTTTGGTAAATTAAGTAAAGCTTAAATTTTTATTTATGTTGAAATAAAATTGAGAAGTGAATCCACAAAATATATATTTTATTATATTATATATCGTGTTATTTTAATTTTAAAAAGGTAAAGGCACAAACTGAATTAATTTGAATTTATAAACTATAAATCTAGATTATTAATTTTTATTTTGATACCAACATTTACTATGAATGAGGAGTTTAACAAAAAACTATCTTTTAATTAATTTTCTTACATATATTTTTTAAATTGTGCATTGGAGAGTTAATTTGCAAAAAATGTTTTTTTTTTATCTGCAAATTAACTCAAATATACATAACATTTACTAAAATGCAATATAAATATTAATTGAAACAATCACAAAGGCATAAAATGACTATATAAAATTTTTTAAATAACACTGGTGTTGTTGAATACATTAGTATCAGCCAATAAGAGTTTGACATTTTGTCTTATTTGTGTCATTAAAATATTTAGCTTTTTTCCTCAAGCTTTTTCACACCAATGAAGTTTTTGTTTGAATACATCTCAGAAATATTAATACTACTGATACCTTATATACAGTCAAGCCCAAAATTAATCATACCCCTGGCAAATTCTGAATTAAAGTTACTTTTATTCAACCAGCAAGTTTTGTTTTGACTGGAAATGACACATTTCTCCCAAAAGATAATAAGACCGTGACTACGTTTACATGGACATCAGTAATCGAATTATTTTCCTTAATCTGAATAAGACAATAATATGATTATTCAGGTGTTTACACGAGTTGCTTTTTGAATGTTCCTTTCGTGACACCGTTTTACATGTTATAGCACATAATTCGATTAACGTCATTGCGTCACCACACTATCCACATTTCCTCCGGAGTTTCATTTTTAATTTGTCGACTTTAACTGCAGTTTGGCACTTTCACTTTCATTCAGGAACATTTCATGCATGCCCCCGTGACAAACGAGATATTGGATGAGAGTATGAACAGCTGGAAGAGTGTTGTTTTAATGGAATTTGATATCGCACGCCGTAAGGGAAAAAAACCTCTGTATTTCGTGATGCGGGTGTCTGTGGTCCTTCACTGTAGGTGCAGAGAATAGTGTCAAACAGCCGTTGTGTATAGACTATCCTGTAGCAAAATGCGGCGAAAATCCTACATGATTGGTAATATTGCCACAGTGATTGCGGTGTTTACATGTCTGTACTGCGCTTCAATAATGCCACTAAAATCAGCATACTCCACGTCTTAATTCGATTTCTGTGTAGTTCCATTATGACCTTAATCGGATTAAATTTATAAAAAATCTCTGTTTACATGGTCGACTCTTGATCAGAGTATTGTCTTAATCATATTAAAATCTGATTATTGGTGTCCGTGTAAACGTACTCACTGTATAAGAGACTTCATTGTGGCGAAAAAAATATTTCTCAGCTTTTATTTACATTTGAACAAATAAAATCAAGTCAGAATTTGTCAGGGGTAATGACTCTATGTATATATACAGTCAAGCCTGAAATATAGTGATTTCCTAATATGTGTTTTTCTTTTTGTCCATTTATGTGCCGTTTGTTTCAGAAGGAGAACAAAGTGGCGGCGTAGTCCAACCCGAAGGCCAGATCATCCAAACAGCCAAGAATCTCCGCTCATCACAGTCTAGATTAACGCTTTGGTTTTGACTCCTGACTAACAGGGACAGCCTCTCTCTGTTGAACACCAGCGCAGGTCCCACGCCTGCCTTCAGCTGGACACGCAGCTTTCAGTTTATTTCCTCCTTCCCTCCTTTTTTTAGAAAAAACCCATTTGATGTTTTTTGGAAACGTTTGCTCTGCGTTTGATACGTTCTGAGGGGAGAATTTGTGTACAAAATGCCGCAGCTTCCGTGGAATGATGATGATGATTTTCTGGTATTTTTGCATCCACCTTTAGTTCCTTTCGTAATAACCAGAGGATGGTATTTGATATTCTGTTAGGTGTACAGAAACCCAGCTGAAACTGTGAGCGCTCCTCAGTCAAATAGCTTTGGTTTGTTTGTTTTTATTTTCATTTTTGTTCGATCTGTTATACCTATTGAAGCAGCAGAACGCAGTCTAGAGGCGTTAGAGTTGTCAGAGCTAAGCGAAATGAAATAAACTTTCAGTTTAACTCAGACAGCCCGATGGATTCACATCGAAGTCGGTTTCATTCTCATCCGTCTGTTAAACGTAGATGCTTTTGCTACATGCTAAGTAGAACTAGATTTTTATTATTATTATTATTATTATTATTATATTTACAGATAAACATCTTCTATTTGGTGCATTTTGCCCTGTAAACTTTGAACAGCTTCATTGTCTAGCTATAGGTCAGTTCACAAAAAAACACATCCTGGTTTTTGATTGAATGTATGGATGAATTCAATTGTTTGGTCCTCTCTCTGCAGGATTAGACTGCTGTTCGGTCTTTAAAATGTCTTTTGATATTCCAGTGCCAGTTATTCTTGCCTTTTGATGTCGATTATGTCAATTTCCAAGAGGGCTTTTTTTTTATATAATCTCAACACGACGCCCTCAACGATATGAGCCCATCACTGTCTAACGTCACGATCTTCTGGAAAGATCCTGAACCCTTTAAGAATCCGATTGGATGTGTTGAAATTGTGTTCATGTGCACTTTAAAGACAAACGCCGCGAGTCTCACATGATGATGCGAAAGCAAATCTGACGTCATTTCATAAAGCCAGATGAATCTCAAACTGTGGACGAATGTTTTAAGGCCAATACTTGCTCATTTTCAGTATTTCAGCATACAGTCATAGTGATAAAATGCATCGTTTAGCTGGATAAAACATTTAGCGTCACATTTTAACACAGATTTGACTCAATTAAGAAGAAGATGATCCTGGTTTGTGAATAGTTCTGTTATCTGTTTGATACACTCGTGTGTAAATGTGTTATTTCAGGTACCAGCTGTCTATTGCTCTGTTTGTTTACTCAGCGGCTCCGTCTCTTCCCCATTGAATGTCACTGAAGCACTAGTTCCTGCACTGTTAAATGGGAGTCAGTTATTTCTTTTGCTGTGCTTCGTATTTTTAATTTGTGTTCCAGAGATCCAAAGACTGAATTAGGGATATCTTTAGGAGAAGCGCTCTCTCTCTCACTCTCGGATGGGTCTGTGTTATTATGCCGTCTTGTCTGTCTCATAGTTTACTTGTATTCGCTCCCTTTAAAAAATTAAATAAATAAAAAAGCACTACGATTTGCAGCGATGTCCCGCAGGCAGCTAGAGGAACGCAGTCTGACCGATCACTCAGTCCATGATGGGAAGCGAATCTGAGCAAGGGGCAGATATTGGTGCTGAATTTGGACTGGAGATGTGAATGAATCCAGTCCAGCGTTGTGTGAGATGTGAAAGCGGACAGAAGTGCAGGACGTGTGTCATGTATTAAGGGGCTTGATGTGATTTGTGTGCTCAGACTAATTCTGGAGGAGTTTGATTGGCAGGTTTATTTTGTTTCTTTATTTTTCTGAATTAAAGCAGTTGTACATGGTGTGCTCTTAGAGGGCTTCAAACAGGGGCAAACTGAGGTTTTTATTCAACAAGAGAAATAAATAGTTGTTCAGTAAACCGTGTCTGTGTCGTCATTTGAGATCATTTTCATCTTTTTATTATTAATAATAATGCATCCAAAACTTGCTTAGCCTTTTCTGGAAATGTTTTTATAAAAGTTTATAATGTTATCATCATTTTATTATGATGTTACTAGGGATGCTCCGATCAGGATTTTTGCAGCCGATCCCGAGAAGGCATGGGCCGGTTTAAGATTCTGACGGTGTGATAACCTTGGATATAAATATCACGGTTTGACGGTATTGTGATTACTGCTCTAAAATATATTCTTTTTAAATGTGTGGGTAAACAACTTTTTTCCCCCTTTGAACACAATCTATTTAATTTTGAGAAACATTTATAATATTTTGGAGCAGTAAACATGTCAGGCTGAGTAATGAAAATGAATTATTGACTTCTGCTGTCTTTATTTGTGTCAAAAACACTGATTTCTGTACAATTTCAAACAGCATCTTTGGAGGTCTTTTCTGCTGGAGATATTGTTCTCCTAAAAAACATGAATAAAAAAATCGTACACATACCTTAGGAACGGTATTGCAGAAAATTTTGACGGTTTTAAAACCTTGACTTTTCCAAACTGCGGTATACCTTGAAAACAGTTATCGTCCCATGCCTAATCCCGAGTACCAATTCTTTGTCATGGTGATCGGCCGATACAGTACTGATTCTAATACTTCAAGCACAAGTACTTTATAACGCATTAAGCACATTTTCCCTCTAAGTATGATACTTAAGTGGAGATCTCTCCTTACCTAAGAGAATAAATGAAGAATGCTGCATATAGTCCCTTAAACGTGTCTCTTATAACCATTTAGGTGTGAACATGTCATGGCCAGAAGCAGCTTTACAAAAAATAATAACACAGATATAAAAATTGGTAAGAAAAACTACAAACAATGCAATTTGGAAACACTGCAAATGATGAAAGAAGAATTGAACATGTCTCAATCAAGACAAAGTTTAGAGCGCATATTTGATCCATAAGAAGTTAAAATGCACACCTATAAATCTAATACTTCTTTACTAAAATATGCCTCTAAACTACTGTTTATTGCAATAAGTATATTACAAGTTATATTATTAATTATTCATGAGAAAAAAAGACTAATAAAATAATTGTGGCAATAGACTGTATAAACAGGTCGCACTGCATCTGTATATATTTTAACTGTTGTGATGTGAACTCACTGATCGCTCATGCCCCAACGCATCATTTACCTCCTCACATGTTGTGGCTGCTGTGGGCTATGCATAATATACGCGAGCGTGCATCTTCCTCTGCTTGTAAACTCATAAACAAACTTCTGCGATTGGTTCATGAGATCAGCCAGATTGGCAAGTACTGATCGAGTCATTACATGTGATTATCGGCCGATACCGATCATCGGCCGATCAATCGGAGCATCCCTACATGTTACTGTATATACTTAAAAGAAAGATTTTAAGTATATATTTTAAATATTAATAATTACATTAATATAACATTTTGGATTTATATATAGAACATTAATATAACTTTTTGTAATATACTTATTGCAATAAACAGTAGTTTAGAGGCATATTTTTAGTAAAGAAGGATTAGATTTATAGGTGTGCATTTTAACTTCTTATGCATCAAATATGCGCTGCTTACTTTGTCTTGATTGAGAGAATAAATTAGGGACGCTGCATATTAAACGTGTCTCTTATAACCATTTAGGTGTGAACATGTCATGGCCAGAAGCAGCTTTACAGAAAATAGATAAAACAAATTTTACTTTAATTCTAATATCAATCCATACACAGGAAAAAACGCTCGAAATATTAAGTTTGACTTTAAGTTTTATTTTATTATATAAATGAAGTATTTTTTGTATTTATATTAAGTATATGATATGATTCGATTTTTTATATGAATTTAATAGGAAGGAATATATAAGCATTGCCATTATTCCCTTTTGTAATTTAATTTAAAAAATGTTAAACTCATGGTGGTTGAAACATTGAATAAACCCAGATTTTGTCATTTCTAACAAATCAAATATCAGAATAATTAGTCAAATAATTTTACTTGTATAAATGTAAAAATTCAGATTGCAAAAAATGATTGAAATAATGTGTCAATGGGTGTACATATTCATGAACAAAATTACAGAAGGGTGAGAAAAGGCTGAATATATTATTAATATTTAGGGATGCTCCGCTCAGGATTTTTGCAGCCGATACAGAGTACCGATTGCTTGTCATGGTGATCGGCCGATACCGAGAACCGATTCTGATGCTTCATGCTTTATAATGCATAAAGCACATTTTCCCTCTAAGTATGATACTTCAGTGGAGATCTCTCCTTACCTCAGAGAATAAATTAGGGACGCTGCATATTAAACGTGTCTCTTATAGCCATTTAGGTGTGAACATGTCATGGCCAGAAGCAGCTTTACAGAAAATAGATAAAACAAATTTTAAAAATTGGTAAGAAAAACTACAAACAATGCAATTTGGAAACACTGCAAATGATGAAAGAAGAATTGAACATGTCTCAATCAAGACAAAGTTAGCAGCGCATATTTGATGCATAAGAAGTTAAAATGCACACCTATAAATCTAATACTTCTTTACTAAAAATATGCCTCTACTGTTTATTGCAATAAGTATATTACAAAAAGTTATATTAATGTTCTATATATAAATCCAAAATGTTATATTAATGTAATTATTAATATTCATGTTAAAAAAAAATTTGTTTAATGTTTACATGTGTAATATTTCCAGCCAGGTGTTAGTGAACTTATAATATTGTCAAAAACACAGAAGTTCTTTCAGTTCTTATATGCAAAAAGGCCTACATACATGCAAGACCATTCAAATATATTGCTCGTCTCCAACTAACACAAACACTTGCGATTGGTTCATGAGATCGGCCAGATCAGCGAGTACCGATCGAGTCATTAAATGTGATTATCGGCCGATACCGATCGATCGGAGCATCTCTATTAATATTATAATATAATTTTATTATTAATAATTGGGAAAGCTAAATTGTCCGTAGTGTATGTGTGTGAATGAGAGTGTATGGATGTTTCCCAGTGATGGGTTGCAGCTGGAAAGGCATCCGCTGTGTAAAACATATGCTGGATAAGTTGGCGGTTCATTCCGCTGTGCCGACCCCAGATTAATAAAGGAACTAAGTCGAAAAGAAAATGAATGTATTATTAATATAACCTAATAGATCATTTTAGTATCCTTGACAAGCAAACTGTGCTCCATTGAAACCCAGGTCTAAAATAACAAACCAAACACAAACTCCAAACATTTAAGAGGTTAGAGTATTTTTTTAGATGTGTATTTGTAAAATGTTGTGCGTTTAATAAACTAGCATTTTAGCTTTCACTTGACGGCATTGACTTTTACATGTTTGATTTACAGAATCAAGAATGTACAATTTTGCTCATTTTATTTATTTATTTTCTCAGATATTAATTCATTCATTCATTTTCTTTTCGGCTTGTCCCTTTACTAATCAGGGGTCGCCACAGCGGAATGAACCGCCAACTTATCCAGCATATGTTT
>CAIGQV010018227.1:2006482-2016626 GCA_903798115.1 Danio jaintianensis
ACACACACACACACACGCGCAAACACATGCACGCAAACACACACATACACGCACACAAACGCAAAGACACATATACACACAAAAAAAACTAATGCACGCAAGCACACAAACAAACACAGACACACACAAATAAGCAAACACAAAGACACGCGTGTGCGCACAGACACACACATCATCAATCATTATTTCATTATTAATGTCATGCAGATGCGCCAGTAAACAGACTTCATTAGGGCCGTTTCCAGGAAAAGAAACAAATTAAATATTTCCCACAGAAAAGAGGCTGTGATGCGTATGAAACGGAGAGGGCGTTTCCTATCAAACAGGAAGTGGGCTATTGTTATTAATAGCGCAGGTGTATCCTCAATGTGACTGTGAGAGATGATGGAGACTCTCCATGAAAAACACACACCCAAAGGTCACGGCCACTGACCACACACACGCACGCACACACACTCACGCACGGAAACGGCTTTATGATTATTTAGAACTCTTTTTCCTGCAGTCGTCGCTGGACTAAAGCTTGGAGTTTTTCAGCCTTTCTGATGTGTAAACATTACTGAGAGACAATCAACTAAAATATAAACCAATATCAGGGTTATCGAAAACTTATTTTAAGTTACTTGTTAAAAAAAAAAAAAAAAAAAAAGTTTCAAATGTTTACTTATAATTTTCATAATTCAATTGTTTATTAAATAAGTATTATATTCATAAAATCAAGCTTATGAATTGCCAAACAGAAAATGTACAAATAAAAGCTAGGATAAAAATACAATAGACAATAGGAGAGTAAAATAACACAGTTCTGGCTTAAGGCTGATTTATACTTCTGCGTCGAGTGATCGGCGTGACCCACGGCGCCTGCCTTGCGCGTAGCCGTGCATTTATATTCCTGCGTGCTGTTTGTGTTGCACTGCAATAACACTTTCGAAACGCTAGCTGGCAGTGAGGTTTTTATGTTCCTCTGTGTTGAGTTTTTTCACAGTTGTTTTGTTTTTTTTGAACGCTCAAACTCGCTCATTCAGAGGCGGGAACCGGCGGACGTGCAACAACTTTAATCATAATATAAACACAAAACAACAGTTTCCATCTAGAGCTCCTTCACGGGACTCGACACTTGTAAACACAATGAATAAATGAACAAATGAATGAATGAAGGAATAAATAAAACATCTCCCATGGCCTGCACAGTCACCAGATCTAAATATTATTGAGCCACTTCGGGGTGTTTTGGAGCAATCAGCTAAATAAATCAATAATAAAATAAATATTAGGTTAAATTTCATATAGAAGATATTTACATTTGAGTGGTTGGTGATTTTAACCATTGATTTGAAAACATAGACATTTGTTGTTGAGTCCCAGTCTACTTTCACTGGCTGAGACCGCTATGTTGAATTATAAGCTTCAGACACGTCCTCATGTGAATGTACCGTTATTCAGGAAATAAAACGTGTGAAACTCACCAGTCCGGCCTGTCCGAACAGCAGCTGAACGGCTGTTTTACAGGCTCCTCTCCAGCTGGAGGGACACACCTGATTCAGTACCTCAGTGATGGGCAAATCCTCTCGCACCGACACACCGTTCTGATCCACGGCATCTTTGATCAGCTGCACCACGGCATGCTGGGAAAAGAATAGATTACATGAACGTCTGATGTAAAATGTAACGTACACAGATGGACAATTTCATTCATTTGTTTCTTATCTCCATGTAAATACTGATTAAAAACTCTGTAAAAATTATTCTTCCCTATTGCAATGTAAAAAAAAAAAAGAAAGTGAATATGTTCATTCATTCATTCATTTTCCTTCAGCTTAGTCCCTTATTATGTGAACACGTTTTAAAATATCATTTATTCTTGTGATGTAAAGCAGAATTTTCAGCACGATTACTCCAGTCTTCAGTGTCATATGATCCTTCAGAAATCAGTATAATCTGATGATTAGATGATCAAGAACATTTCTTATCATTATGAATATCGAAAACAGTTGTGCTAGTAATTATGGAAATGGATTTTCTTCGATATTTTTTGATGAACTGAATAAATAAAATGAATTAATTGATACATGAATGAATAAAGAAAGAAAAAATGAATATAACAATGAATGAATTATTTATTCAATAATAAATAAATGTTTGTGTTGTAAGTAAATTGTATTGAAATTACTTTTCTAATTAATTTGTCTGAAAAGTAATTTAGTTACTCAATAAGTAATTTGATTACTTGACTAAAAAAATCCCTATGAATCTCACTGCAATAGACATAAAAAACACTTAATTATTTAAATTGGAGTCAAACAGGGCCATTAGATTTATTCATTCATTAATTCATTCATTTTCTTTTCGGCTTAGTCCCTTTATTAATCTGGGGTCGCAACAGCGGAATGAACCGCCAACTTATCCAGCATATGTAGGATGCCCTTCCAGTTGCAACCCATCACTGGGAAACATCCATACACACTCATTCACACACATACACTACGGACAATTTTAGCTTTCCCAATTCCCCTATAGCACATGTGTTTGGACTGTGGGGGAAACCGGAACACCCGGAGGAAACCCACGCCAACACAGGGAGAACATGCAAACTCCACGCAGAAATGCCAACTGATCCAGCCGGGGCTCAAACTAGCGACTTTCTTGCTGTGAGGCGATTGTGTTACCCACTGCGCCACCGTGACGCCCCGATTAGATTTATTAACAAATGTAATATTTAAAAAAAAAAAATGTAAACACTATATTTATCAAAACATGTAATCTTTTCAAAATGACGACACAGAATGGGGCAGGGGGTCTGTTTTTGCTTTCATAGTTGGCAGGACTCTCAGGGATTTTTACCAGATAACTAAAAAGTTATATTTAATTTAAAATGTGTTTCATGCATACAGTCATGTAAAATATATTCAACCAGGGCTTGACATTAACACCCTCCAACCTGCCAAATGCAGGTAGATTTCAGCTGTGGCCGGCTAGACAGACACCCCCACTAGCCACTTTGGCTGGTTGAAAATAATTTTTAACCCATCGATTTCTCTTTCTCAACACTATACTTAGGCCTAAAAAAATCCTATGTTAGAAGAAAAATCTGACAAAAAAAGCCATAACCAAAAAATGGCTACAGCTTGAAATACCTCAAATTAGTGACTGGTTTGACATAATTTATGAAATTTATAAGATGGAGAGGCTAACAATGAATCGTGGTTTACAGAGTTTAATGAGACATGGAGAAAATGGGTAGAATATATTCATAAAAGAAAGACAGTGAGAAGAACAATACCCATTTAAAAAATAAACAAATAAATAAAAATTTACATTTAAGATCCTAAAAGTACCATCCTCAGTTTTTTATATGTATATAGTTTAGGTTAAAAAACAACTTTCTTTCCTTTCTTTCTTTGTATAATTTATTTATTCTTTTGTTTGTTTTTTTTATTAGTCTTATTTTTATGTTATCTTATGTTTGCATATCTTTGTGTATATATGTGGTATTTTACCTTTTATTTATATAATTATTTGGTGTATAATTATGTTTTCCTGATAATTTCTTGTTTGGTGAATTGTATCAGTGCGTATATATGTATCAATATTATGTATATTTTATTGTCTGACCTAAGATGAACCTAATAAAAAAAATAAAAATAAAAAATCATTATTGAATTATAACTGAAAAGCAACAAATCAGTTTTTATCTGTTTTCTTTTTGACGATATACAAAACAATTATGAGTGTATTGCTTTGATTGTTCTTATAATGTCTTTGAATCATTATTTGTAACTTCAATATTTATTTATGTAATGTTTTTGTATTTTATAATTTCATTTATTTCTACAATTTCTGGATTCCGATGTTTGGTTGTTTTGTGTACCCATTGTGGAAAACCCTTTATACTATACATCTGTATGTAAATTTGGAAACTGCAATAAAAACTAAGTGAAAAAAAAATAAATAATAATAATAATTGCCAGAGCTGTCTCGTACCTAAAGATTAGAATTATAGTTTAAGACCGTTTGTCAACACGCGTGCAAATGTACTGTTAGAATCGAGAAGCAGCACGATTGATAACTATTCGGGCCAGCAAAAGAAAGCAGGTGAATACCGAATGAGAGGATGATCAGCCGCACGCTGAGACACAGGCGATCCTCGCTCACTGACATTGTGAGCGAGGCACAGCTGATGTGATGCGCTCGAGTGCTTAAAAGCTCCTGTTTCCTTGCGCAAAACAACCGTGTCTGGAAACGCAACTGGTGCAATCGTTTCTCTTTGAAATAAATTGGAAAAAAGCGGTGCTCATGCACCCACAGTCCTGCTTTTTTTTAGGAGATCTCCAGATTTTCTGTATGGAGCAGCTGTTGCCGCTTTCGCTTTTACCATTCTTTGAACAGATTATTACTAGGCCTACCGTTAACCGTGTGCGTGTGATCATCCTTTCACTATCGCACACAATGTTTTTCTCCTGCTTTCTTTTGCTTGCAGTTATTTTTATTAATATGGTTTAATTATCATCCTTTACAATGACATTGCTTTAATAGGAGATAACTCTCCATTTATCTATAGTTACCTGATGATCTGGGACCTTTAGTCTGGACAAACTACTGTGTATAGTTTTAGATAAATGAGAATAATTTTTTTTAAATGTCAATTGTTTTTTTTAAGAACTTTTTTGTTGAATAAAAAGTGTATGTATACAGCTATATATATTTAGCTTGATTTGACACACTATTTAAAATTTGTGGCAAGGAAATAATTAGTTTGGTGTGGCCAGAGGAAAAAAAGTCCTAAAAAGTCATGTGAAAAAAAAAAAGTTAAATTAACAAGGAGGCATGTGGACATAACACAAAATCCATTTGCCAAAGTCAAATTTATGCATATAAAATATATTTTCCCAACAACAAAATTGTGGCTTGTGGAAATGGCGAGTGGCTAGTAAAGTTGGAAAACTACTAGCCACAGTGACTGGCGATCAAAAAAAGTTAATGTCAAGCCCTGTATTTAATCATCCCCACAGCCAGATAAAGTGGGTTCATCAGCTGTCAATCTGAAGGAAGATGATTTTATTTATGAAGACAGAATGTTTGCCAATACCAATATACAATCATTAAAAAAAAAACAGTATAATGCTGTTTAAGTGAAGAGACGATGCCAACCATCGAAGACTTCAAGGACAACGCATTATACATAGACACCCCCTATATACTATTTAGCTGTTAAAAGCTATTAGTTACTAGGTAATTAGTTATTAGTAACTAATAAAGTTATGGTAACTAATAACCTTAACTTTTCTAAATTTGATTGAAATACAATAATTATGGTGAAAAGAGCTACACAAATAAACCGAATTGAATTCAGTGGCATTGACATATATATAGTGAGTTTAGGGGTTGGGCTAGTTTTGTTGTGAAAACCTGGCAACCCTGATCTTATCTTCAGCCACTATTTGTAAAAAGTACCATTTTAAGCTTGAGGTTGTCAGATGTGCTTTCATTGAAGGAAACTCCTCGGAGGAGATGAGAGCCGATCTGCACAGGGATTGTGGGTAATTCACACTGGATGGGCTGAGACGTGGTGTGAAAGCGTCCGGCCTGCTGGGCTTCAGCGTCACTACAGCAGCCCTGCAAACACACAACGCAAACCACATGACCAACACAAACAAAAGACCAATGCATGAAGAAACACAACTGCAGGGTCATGTTCAGAAGTAACAGTCTGCACAATGAGATAAGAATTAACCCTTGTGTGCTGTTGGGGATGTTTTCATCCACTCCGGAGTGATTTTGAGTCTTAATTTGGCCACAACTCTCTCTGTGTTTCAGCAAATGGAATGATTTTTGGTGGGGAAAAAAATCTTATTTAGATACATATTTTGGGAAAATGCTTTGAAAAGTTTCAAAAACTCAATACACTGTGGCCAAATTGACTTCCCTTTGGTTATGTTGGGGGCTGTTTTTGCCCCATTGACTTCCATTATAACCCCATTTTTTTATTGCAAAGCCATGACAGCATATAATCATGCATTCTTGATTGTTGCTGGTTTTCCCTGTTGGGAAGAGCTACAATTTGACATTTTTACTGTTGATCCTCAGTTACCCAAAATTTCTGTTGGTAAAAATGCAAATAAGAATAGGGTAAAAAAAAAAAAAAAAAAAAAAAAAAAGTTGAGAACGTCACACGTGTAAAGAAAACCAGCCCTGGTCCAAGCAGCCCACCACTATATGCTCATTATAGTTACGTGAAAATATATCTGTATCTGGCTGTAAACTAATGCTAAAATCTAAAGCTTTATGCATTTTATGTAAGGAAAAACAACCCTACAAAAAACACAAAAGGTTAAAACAAAGAGAAGTTGCCGTAGTCACGGTCATGCAGAAGACGCTTTATTTTACTTTACTATTTTCTTGTTTTATTAATATCTTGCATGTCTAAATCTAAATCTCCTTTTTTCAGAAAATGAAAGCAAAAATAGATGTGACATTTTTCAAAAATTAAGATCGAATACATTTAGCCAAAGCGTATGCATTTTAGCACAGACTATTTAACGGGATATTTCACACAAAATGAAATGATCCTGTCATCATTTACTCGTCCTCCAATTGTTTCAAACCTGTTTGAGTTTATTTCTTTTGTAGAACACAAAAGAAGATATTTTGAAAAATGTTGGAATCCTGTAACCATTGACTTCCATAGCATTTGCTTTTCCTACAATGGAAGTCAATGGTTACAGTTTTTCAGCTTTCTTCAAAATATCTTCTTTTGTGATCAAGAGAAGAAAGAAACTCAAAGGTTTAACCCTTGTGCACTGTTCAAATTTACTACCCTTTTGTTATGTTCGGGATGAAAACATCCACTGAATTAAACTGCTGTAAAAATGCATCAGATTAATTTTTTTTTTTTTTTGCATAAATCTGTTACTCAACCTCAGTCCTGATCAAAACTACTAAATTGCTTAGAAAATTACAGGATTTTAACTCTTTAATTGCCAAATGCATAAATGATGTCACTGATTTGGTGAAAAAAAACAAAAAAACACAAAATGACGTTTCAATATAAAACGTAATTGTGGACTGGATTTTTTTTTCACCTTTTATCAAAGTCTTTGACATGTGAATGATTAGTAACAACACTGGCTTTGATGCATTGTTAGATTTTCATTTTTTCTCCTTAATTTACTGTTGGTGGCTGTTTTTGCCCCATTGACTTACATTATAACCACATTTGATGGTGCAAAAATACAGTCTTTGTTTTTGTTTACTCCATGTAGTTCTGAGAGGTGAGATGCATATTTAGATTTTCTCAGACACACCAACACACACACATACAAACACTTTAATTTGCTGTTATACTCATAAAATACTTATAAAATCCAGAAACTGATGATCAACAGTAAAAATGACACATTTTACCTCTTCCCAACAGGGAAAACCACCAACAATCAAAAAATGCATGATTATATGGTGTCATGGTTTTGCAATCACAAAAAAATGTGGTTATAATGGAAGTCAATGGGGCAAAAACAGCCACCAACAGTAAATTAGGGAGAAAAAATGAAAACCAATCAAAAACAATGCATCAAAGGCAATGTTGTTTCGCATAAAAAAATATCCAGTCCACAATTACTTTAATTATTGAAAATACGTCATTTTGTGTGTTTTTGTCACCAAATCAGTGACATAATTTATGCATTTAGCAATTAAAGAGTTAAAATGTAGTAATTTAGTAGTTTTGATCAGGACTGGGGTTGATTAACAGATTTATGCAAAAGAATTTGAAAAAAATATTTATCTTATGCATTTTTACAGCAGTTTAATTCAGTGGATGTTTATACGATCATAGCAAAAGGGTAGAAAAAAATGCCCAGAGTGTATCATTGAGAAAACAAATTCAAAGCATTTTCTCAGAATGTGTGTCAAAATAAGATTTGTCGCCAAAAATCATTCTGCTAGCTGAAACACAGGAAAAGTTCTGGCCAAATTAAGACACAAAATCACCCCAGAGTGGATGAGAACATCCCCAACAGCACATAAGGGATAAAACCACATAAGGGTGAGTAAATAGTGAGCACATTTTCATTTTTAGGTGAACTATCCCTTTAAGATGACATTGGCTAATTAGATGCTAATTAGAAGCTAAACAGCAAGACCATCACACCTCAGACCTCAAACTGCATACAATCTGACCTTTTATACACATTATTAAACTGTAAAGAAGGTGCTGTGTACAGTCGTGGCCAAAAGTTTTGAGAATGACACAAATATTAGTTTTCACAAAGTTTGCTGCTAAACTGCTTTTAGATCTTTGTTTGTTTCAGTTGTTTCTGTGATGTACTGAAATATAATTACAAGCACTTCAAAGGCTTTTATCCACAATTACATGACATTTATGCAAAGAGTCAGTATTTGCAGTGTTGGCCCTTCTTTTTCAGGACCTCTGCAATTCGACTGGCATGCTCCAATCAACTTCTGGGCCAAATCCTGACTGATAGCAACCCATTCTTTCATAATCACATCTTGGAGTTTGTCAGAATTAGTGGGTTTTTGTTTGTCCACCCGCCTCTTGAGGATTGACCACAAGTTCTCAATGGGATTAAGTTCTGGGGAGTTTCCAGGCCATGGACCCAAAATGTAAACGTTTTGGTCCCCGAGCCACTTAGATATCACTTTTGCCTTATGGCACGGTGCTCCATCGTGCTGGAAAATGCATTGTTCTTCACCAAACTGTTGTAGGATTGTTGGAAGAAGCTGCTGTTGGAGGGTGTTTTGGTACCGTTCTTTATTCATGGCTGTGTTTTTGGGCAAAATTGTGAGTGAGCCCACTCCCTTGGATGAGAAGCAACCTCACACATGAATGGTGTCAGGATGCTTTACTGTTGGCATGACACAGGACTGATGGTAGCGCTCACCTTTTCTTCTCCGGACAAGCCTTTTTCCAGATGCCCCAAACAATCGGAAAGGGGCTTCATGGGAGAATATGACTTTGCCCCAGTCCTCAGCAGTCCATTTGCCATACTTTTTGCAGAAGATCAATCTGTCCCTGATGTTTTTTTGGAGAGAAGTGGCTTCTTTGCTGCCCTTCTTGACACCAGGCCATCTTCCAAAAGTCTTCGCCTCACTGTGCATGCAGATGCGCTCACACCTGCCTGCTGCCATTCCTGAGCAAGCTCTGCACTGGTGGCACTCCGATCCCGCAGCTGAATCCTCTTTAGGAGACGATCCTGGCGCTTGCTGGACTTTCTTGGACGCCCTGAAGCCTTCTTAACAAGAATTGAACCTCTTTCCTTGAAGTTCTTGATGATCCTATAAATTGCAATCTTAGTAGCCACAATATCCTTGCCTGTGAAGCCATTTTTATGCAACGCAATGATGGCTACACGCGTTTCTTTGCAGGTCACCATGGTTAACAATGGAAGAACAATGATTTCAAGCATCACCCTCCTTTTAACATGTCAAGTCTGCCATTCTAACCCAATCAGCCTGACAATGATCTCCAGCCTTGTGCTCGTCAACATTCTCACCTGAGTTAACAAGACGATTACTGAAATGATCTCAGCAGGTCCTTTAATGACAGCAATGAAATGCAGTGGAAAGTTTTTTTCAGGATTAAGTTAATTTTCATGGCAAAGAAGGACTATGCAATTCATCTGATCACTCTTCATAACATTCTGGAGTATATGCAAATTGCTGTTATAAAAACTTAAGCAGCAACTTTTCCAATTACCAATATTTATGTCATTCTCTAAACTTTTGGCCACAACTGTACTTGTTGAAACAATCAGGTCTTTAATTTAGGTGTTTGCATGTCTGCTTAGTTGTTTTATGGCCTCATCTGTCCATGTTAAGTGTGCTCCAGTTTGCAGCACTCAATGTATGTGTGTGTGTGTCTGCTGAACACATGATGAACATCCATAAGAAGCACTAATCTGCAGTGAGCTGTAATTCCACACACAGCAAACATACCTGCAAAGCTGCTTCCACTGATTTGGGATTAAGGTGAAATCCGGCCTTCAGAGCATATTCACTGTGACCCAATGAGTCCAACGCCACTTTATACGCCTGCAACACACACACACGCGTAGACACAAAACACACATGTAGACAAGTACACAGACAAACAAACAAATACATGTAGACAGAAACACAAGTACACACA
>CAIGQV010018227.1:2021613-2046410 GCA_903798115.1 Danio jaintianensis
TAAAAATACAAAATAAATAACTATATAAACATAAATAAAAAATACAAATAAATATCTAAAAATACAAAATAAATAACTATATAAACATAAATAAAAAATACAAATAAACATAAAAATACAAAATAAATAACTATATAAACAAATAAAAATACAAATAAATAAATAAAATACAAAATAAATAACTGAATAAACTTAAATAAAAAATACAAATAAAAAACAATAAAAAACAATAACCAAATTAATAAAAAACAAATAAATAAAACACACCGTTTAAAATTTTTTCATGTCTGGAAATATATTTTTTAAACCTAAACCTTCATATTAAATATATTCATGCAATAACCAATCACACTCCAGAGTTGAAATGTTCAGTTTCTAAGTAAGGGTTAACAAGAGCTTTAATTTACTCTTCAGTATGGATTCTGCTCTCTGGTCTCTGTCCCCCACCCGCAGCAGAAAGGGTTTCTTTTACAGGTATCTGCTGAAAATATCTACAGGTCGGGTTGTAAAGACAGAAATATGCCATCTTGTGCAACAGGAGACAGGAAAAACAAGGCGGCGCCAGTTTCAGTCGTCAGAAACACCTGAGAGCAAACAGTGTATACATATGAGCCCATTTTAAACATCAGCTAAACACTGATCTGGAGACTGCTAACAGGTACATTAATCAACAGGCTCATTCATTATCAAGATACGACTGACACTTTATTCAACACTCAACATCTATCTATCTATCGCAGGACATATTATTACAAAATATTTAATATACATGAATAACATTTTTTATACTTGTGAAGTTTAAGTAAAATATAATTTATTATTATTAAGTTAATAATTTAATAAAAAATTTTATTTAAATATTTAAAATTCAATTATGCTCAATAACAATTAATTCATGTTTATATAATTTAAAATGTATTTCTTTTACTTAAAACATTACCTATAATAATAGTAAAATAAATATGAATCCATAAAAAAATAATCAAATTATAATACTTATAATTTATTTATTAATACTAGTAACTATTTATCTAATTAACAGTATATAATAATTTGCTACAGTATTCATCCTGAAATCAAATTAATTTATTAATTTATAATAATAAATTAATTTCTTATAATTTCTATTATTTATAACAAAGTTGAACAATAATTAGTATTAATATTATTCTCATTGTTAGTACTACTATTACTACTGATAACAATAATAATAGTAATATAATTTACACAATATTATTCATCCATTCAATTTCCTTCAGCTTATCCCCTTTATTAATCTGGGGTCGCCACAGCGGAATGAACCGCCTACTTATCCACCATATGTTTTACACAGCGGATGCCCTTCCAGCTGCAATCCAGTACTGGGAAAGACCCTCTTACATTCACATACACTCATACACTACGGCCAATTTAGGAAACCCACGCCAACACGGGGAGAACATGCAAACTTCCCACAGAAATGCCAACTGACCCAGCCGGGACTCGAACCAGTGACCTTCTCGCTGTGAGGCCACAGTACTAACCACTGAGCCACTGTGTTGCCCTACATAATATTATTCTAACATTAATAATTAGTAAAATTACTATTTTAAAATAAATTTGAGTTATATATAGCTATATATAAATACGTAAATTAAATTATCGTCCGTTTTTTATTACAATAAAATTATTATTAACAACTAAAATACAAATGAAAACAGCAACCGTAGCGACTAAGAGTGTTAGTGCGTCCTTAATGATCATTTCAGTCCATTGTTAGATGAAAATATGTAGTTATTAAAGTAAAACTGCAACTCTGAAAAAGACTCAAACACCAGCGCAACACACAACATCCATCACCAGCAGCCGGAAACACAGAATCCTCCATGTAAAACTCTCTGCGGTAACTGTCCGTATGCAAACAAATCACTTCACAGGGTTTGGAAATCTGATCTAGGGTCAGTGCTCGTCTCGAGGCCAACAGAAAGCCTGCAGCTGATTGGCTCAGAGCTGCAGTGGGTGTATTTCTGGAGACAGTGTCAGGTAACACACCCTGGAGACGGGAATACCCTGCTGTCACACTGCCAGACCAGTGTACACAGCCGAACACGAACACACACACACGCATACACACAGAGAGAGAGAGAAATATACACACAATCATATGTACACGTGTACATGCATACTCACACAAAGAGAGAAACAAACACGCACACACACATATAGAAACACACACACACACACACACACACACACACACACACACACACAATGGGCACACACACACAATAGGGACACATGCGCACAAACACACAAAAACAGACAACAAAAACAAATGCGCACACACATGCATTCATGCACACACATTCAAACACACACACACACACAGACAAAAACAAACGCACATGCGCATACACAAGTGCACACACGTGAACGCACACAAGCATACATAGACACACATACTAACAAAAACACACAAACAAAAACACACACACAAACAAATGCGTGCACACACATGCACACTCAAGAACTCACGGACACACAGACAAAAACAAACCCACATGTGCATACACTTGAACGAACACGCATACATACACAGATACAGACACACTAACAAATGCACACACACAAACAAAAACACATACACGTGCACTGAACACACACACACTTACACTCTCGTGAGGCAGGAAGGGCCTTTTGCAAACTAAAACACTCATTAGCAAATACAAAATGCTGAAGAGACGCCTTGCAGAGCCTGTCCTTTGTTTACAGTGTGTGTGTGTGTGTGTGTGTGTGTGTGTGTGTGTGTGTGTGTGTGTGTGTGTGTGCAGTTGAGAATCATCTCCTCTGGTTTCATTCACAAGTTCAGTAGGAAACAGAAGCTATGTTTCCATTCACATATTTTGTTTTTGCATTTGCTTTTTGGGGTAACACAAAGTATAATCCTTTCAGTATTAGGCATGGGCCGGTTAAAGATTCTGACGGTATGATAACCTTGGATAAAAAAATCACGGTTTGACGGTATTGTGATTACTGGACTAAAATATATTCTTTTTAAATGTCTGGTTTTTCCCCCTTTGAACACAATCTATTTAATTTTGAGAAACATTTATAATATTTTGGAGCAGTAAACATGTCAGGCTGAGTAATGAAAATGAATTATTGACTTCTGCTGTCTTTATTTGTTTCAAAAACACTGATTTCTTTACAATTTAAATCTTTTCTGCTGGAGATACTGTTGTCCAAAAAATTTTAAACAAAAAGTAATTAAAAAATCTTACACATACCTTAGGAACGGTTTAGCAGAAAATTATGGCGCTTTTAAAACCTTGACTTTTCCAAACCGTGGTATACCTTGAAAACGGTTATCGTCCCATGCCTATTCAGTACACTAACATTTTAAATCATATTTCATAATTAATAAGTCATTTAGAACCATCAGTTAAGTTATTATATTCATTCATTCATTCTCTTTTCGGCTTAGTCCCTTTATTAATCTGGGGTCGCCACAGTGGAATGAACCACCAACTTATCCAGTATATGTTTTACACAGCGGATGCCCTTCCAGCAGCAACCCATCACTGGGAAACACCCATACATTCCCATTTACACTCATACACTACGGACAATTTAGCTTACCCAATTCATGCAACATGCAAACTCCACACAGAAATGCCAACTGACCCAGCCGAGGTTCGAACCAGCGACCTTCTTGCTGTGAAGCGACAGCGCTACCCACTGTGCCATAATTTGCTTATTATATTTAAAAATCTTCAAGATTATCTCTTCTTAAGTGTATCACACTGATACTTATACTAATTAATTACAAAAGTAATATTAATTATAATCATGTTCAACTCCTGTCACTATTCTACTTTATAATTAGTCATTTTATAATCAGTATTTGATGCCAGTGGACAGTCCCCTGGAGCAGAGGGTCTATTGACCACCTCTGTACACACTGCTCTCTGGTTAAGCAAAGGCTTACACCAGCCATCTCAGTCCCCAGTCAAAGAGTTTTCTCATCAGCAGGGGACATTGTAAATGTGCAAAGACCTCAGCTTATGCCAGAAAACATAGATACGCTGATATTTCATTTTAAAAACGTAAAATCCCAGCACAGTCACAGTCTTTTTTGTAATTTATTTGTTTTTAAAATAGCAATTTAGTTATGGCAGAAAACATTACATTTAGCAAAAATGTGCAGCATTTAAGAAAAAAAAATGAAAGGGCTCTTCACCTTAAATTTGTTTCAAATAATTTTGTTAAAAAAATCGTGAATCGTGAGATTAGTATCGTGAATCGTATCGAATCGTGAGTCAGGTGAATCGTTACATCCCTACTCAAACGTAAACTTTTCTAGCGGCATTTTCATGCATATCGTGCAGAGCTAAGCAGCAAAACTAATATGCTTTTCTCATTGAAACAAGATATAAAAATGGATACCAAAAGACCTTTTTCAGAAAAACAAGACAAAAATACAACTGTAAAACTCCTAAAAACAGAGCCAAAGCTTTCCAGTGTTTTTTCCAACGAGCTGTAAAAAATGTGTGGGTGAGCTTTCAGGACTTCTTTTTCTTCTGCCAACATTATAAAAGACTTTCAATATTTGAAAATATTCCACAGCAAACTCATAGGCTGCGTCAGAAACCACATACTTTTACACAGCGGATGTCCTTCCAGCTGCAACCCAGTACTGGGAAACATCCATACACAAACATTCTCACACACACACACACACACACACACACACTCATACACTACGGCCAATTTAGTTTATTCAATTCCCCTATAGCGCATATGTTTGGACTGTGGGGGAAACCGGAGCACCCGGAGGAAACCCACGCCAACAAGAGGAGAACATGCAAACTCCACACACAAACGCCAACTGACCCAGCCGGGACTCGAACCAGCGACTTTCTTGCTGTGAGGCCACAGTGCTAACCACTGAGCCACCGTGTCGCCCATACGAAAAAAACAGTAGCTGCTAAAAAAAGTAAAAACAGAAATGTAAAAAAAAAAAAGTGAAAAACAGAGTCAAAGTTGTTCCGAACGAGCTGTAAAAACGTCCGAGTGAGCTTTTAGGACATTTTTATCTTCTTCTGCAAACATTATAAAAGACTTTCAATATTTGAAAACATCCCACAGCAAAACACGCTCAGGAGGAAAGAATCCAGAATGAGCAGAATCTTCCATTTGGTAGATGCTTTGGTGTGTAAAGCTGCAGGTCTGGCGCGGGTCCCTGGTTTAAAGGGCTGCAGTGTGAAGTCTTCCTGCTCAGAGCATGACCACATCCACCAGGGCACAAACTCTCGCTCAAAGCCGTCGTTTCAGCTGACCAGCACAGCTCCACTCATGCGGCCGACCACACTCACTACAAACTATGCTCTCTTAGAGAAAAAGAGGAGAGCATCTGGTTTCCAAAAATATCGCACAACAGAGGAATTCCTCTATAAAAGATGTGGAGGCCTCTCCTCTCTCTCTGACTTTGAAAAACACTGTCTGGAGTAGGGCTGCACAATATATCCAAAAATTATCGTTATCGCGATAAAAAGTATATGAAATATCCATATCACAGGGAAGTGTAAGAAATTAAATACACTTTATGCTCCATGCATTTGTGACCAACAAGATGGGGCCTTTATTATCTTCACCCCCACCTCTCCAGTAGGGGCTGTTAGCTGAACATAAACACTAATGCTGGGAGGCGAGAGGAAAATGATAACAGCCAATAACTATCTGGATTTCTGCCGAGGTTTTCAGTCATTCGAAGGGGTTTGAAGTCTAAAACACAGTGCTGCACTGCACTCTTCACTCTAAATAACTGCACTAGGTCATACAATAATCTCAGTTTGATGTCAGTGAATTAAGCAGCTCTTTAAACCCCTTTGTCTGATGCAATTACACCATGTAAAATAATGAGCATTTTGCAATATCTACAGGCTTCAATCTAATTGGTTGCCATAAAAAAAAAAAACTTCTTTAAAACAATTTTAGCATATAAAGAGGAAATTACGCTAGATTCATTCAATTCAACATTACACTAAAAAAATCCTGGGTTGTTGTAACCCAACGTTGGGTCAAATATAACTCAACCATTGGAATAAAAAGTGTAATTAAAATATAATTGAAAAATTAACCAAAAATGACAACCCAACATTGTTTTAGAGTGTATATACACACATGGAGGTGGGTATTAGGTGACTTACTTCAATGTTGGGTCAAATATAGACAAACCCAACCGTTGGGATAAAAAGTGCAATTTAAAACGTAATAAAAAATGTTGAGTTGTCATGTTGGGTTCATTTTTTCAGAGTATACACACACACACACACATGCAGGCGGTTTTTTCAGGTGACTAATCTCAATATTGGATCAAATATAGCCAAATTCAACCATTGGGTTAAAAAAAAATTTTTTTCAATTAATTTAAAAAAATAACCCAACACAACAACTCAAGATTTTTTAGAGCATACACACAGTACGTCATGATTTTGCCAAGTATGATGTAATCCTGGATTAACATCTATGTTGATCCTGGAACATCATTTTTGCTGGAAAATGTAATCCATACCTAATACCTACCCCTAAACCCAACCGTAACTGTAAATTATTCCCAAAACCAGAGGGGAATAATAGTTGTATAACAATTATGTAGAAGTGCACAAAACTGTAGGCCTAAACTTAACATAAACGGTAAACGCATCCCTTAATTCTGATTGGAATGTTGTTCCAGGATCAACATAGATGTTAATCCAGGAACATGTCCTACTTGGTGAAATCAGGTTGGCGTACACACACATACACACATGCAGGTGGTTTTGAGGTGACTTACCTCCACGTCCTGCAGGCTGAAGTCGTTCTGATCTTTGAAGTTAGCCGCGCCTGCGCTGAGCTCCATCAGCATTTTGCCGATCTCTGGCTTTATTGCTGTGGTGAGCCGGCTGGTCGTTTCCATGACATGTTCCTGCACGTCCTTCAGTTGCATAGCTGCTTTGGAGTAACGCGAGTCCCGGAAAACGCTGCCAAAGAGCTCCGTCAGGAAGGCGCTCGCACGGCAGAACGCATTCAGCGCGTCCAGGTACTTGGAGATGCCCTGCTGGATGTCCGCAATCGCTGTAGTGGTGCCAGGGGGCGGGGCATGGCAGCCAGAAGGGGAGGAGCCTATGGTCGCCATTGGAGATGGGGTGGAGCAAGAAGAGCCCAATGGGGCGCTGAGGGTCCGGCTGAGCTCGGGCAACTGAAACTGCTGGTGCTGCTGCACTTTGTGCTTGGACCCGCCAAGCAAAAAGCGCAGCTTGTAGTCCATTTTACTTTCCTGTGCACTGCAACAATACATAAGTATTCAATGAGCCCAAGGAGTGTCGGTCCTCACCAAGCGGACACCTTTCAACGCGCACACGCTCTCGATGCCTACTTTTGCTCTCCTGGAATCAAGTAAATAGACAGCTTAGAGATCCCATCCGAGGGGAAGTCATGACAGTATCCGCTCCTGAGGGATGGGGAGTTCTGCAGACCAGCTGCAACACGGCGTTTATATCCCAGTTAGCGTCTCCTTTCAGAAGCGCTTAGCAGGAGCCACACTTAGCTTCAATCCTGGGTGAAATTTCAAAGTGCATGATCGATCCTTCAAAAAAAAAAAGGAAGTGAAAAAATACTTCTTTCCTCTAATAAAAATAGAAAAAAAAAAGAAAAAACTCGCAAAAATTTGTGGATTTAGCGAAGAGGAAAAGCAATGGTGTGAGCTACAGGGTGACGTGGCCTGTGGCGCTCTGACAGATCCAGTCGGTCAGAGGGTCTGTGTCTGTGTGTGTGTGTGTGTGAGCTGAAGGAACAGACGCAGCGGACGATAGAGATCGCCGGACGCCACTTGATCAGTTTCCAGTGTCTGAGGTAGTTTATACTCACAGCGGAAACAAATGTGCTTCCAGATAGGGGGTCTCTCTCTGCAAACGCCGACTGCAGCAACAAAAGCACAAACTATCTGTAAGGCCTCTCGGTCATTTCCTGCCAAAGACACAAAGAGAGAACATCAGAGAGATATCACAGGGAGGATGTGTTCGGACATTTGTTTTTAAGCCTCTCATGGAGATCGGATTCAGACGTTTGCTTTAAGCAGCACTCTGATTGCAGCGGATACCACAGAGTTTCTCTGCTCATTAAACTCAACTGCATATGCCCTAATTATACCGTTGATGCATCTGTGTGAAAATTAATCACGTTTTTATTAGGTACACACAGATAGGACAACATTTTAAATAATAATTAATAACTACATATTTTTTAAATGAGTGGATTAAGATTCACCCATATTGGTCAACTGCATACAGTACTAGCTATTTTTTTCTCCATTAAATACATTTTACTAAATATGGATTGGACCCATTTAACATTCAACTGTCCAACATTAAGAGAGGCACAAGATTAAAAAAAAAAAGTTAATATAATAATAACAATAATAATATAACAATCAACGGAGACAATCAAAATATGACAATCCAATTCAACGGTGACTTCAGCAAAATATTTAACTTTTTTATTTGACATAATTGAGCATATTTAATAAACTTAACATACTGAGAACACTTAATAATGGTTTAGGTATATGATACATATTGCTAATCCAGAAAAATACTCACTAAAGTGCAGTCGGTTTCTTTTATTGTCAAATATGTTTTAGCCCAAACTAACCAATGGTTGTGTAATGTTTGAGCATGGTGAACACCAGTTGCACATCCGACATATTGTACACTTAAGACTCAGGTCTGAAATTTTGTACAGGATATATATATATATATATATATATATATATATATATACACATATTTTTTTTTGCAAGTATTTAACGATTTTGCTCTGAGAAAAATGTTGATTTATTCAAAGATATGCAACACAATGCCATTGCCACCATATAATTATTAAATATTGGTATATCAGCTTTTTCATCTGATCAATAATTTAAGCAAAAGCACAGAAAACTAAAGCTAAATAAATGCCAGAACAAAAATAATTAGATAACAAACTTGAACTTAAACAACAGTGTTTGTAGAATTAATAAAATAACCAAAACTAAAGCTAAATAGAGACATAAAATACAGATTAAACAACAAAAACCGATTGAGAAGTCACTCAAAATACCAAATGCAGAACATCTCGCCTCAAGACAAATGATTTACAGATTTATTCATGTCAAATGGATCATGTTTGAGTTTAATACTAAAGCAATAGTTTACCCAAAATTGAAAATTACCTCATTTACTCACCCTTCACTTGTTTAAAAACATATTTGAGTTAAAAACAAAAGCAGATATTTTGAAAAATGCTGATAGCTGTCACTAATTGACCTCCATAGTTATTTTTATTCCTACTATGGAAGTCAATTGGTGCCATCAAATAGCATTTTTCTAAATATCTGCTTTTGTGTTCAACAAGAAAGAAATTCATAAAGGCTTAAAGTCACACAAGGGAGAGTAAATGATTAGGTAATTTTCATTTATGAGTGAACTGTCCCTTTAAGTGTAAAACTGCAACCACCAACTATGAGCAACAGTAAGTAATGCATAGTTAGTAAAGCGCTGCACCCCACATCACAATAGGTCTTTAGTGCTGAAAAAGACAATGTTCAACAACACTCATTATTCAGACCTGAGAGAACAGTACAGCTTCAGAACCAGCACAGCATCCCACTGTCTGCAAACAGGACAGGGCCCGCAGCCTGTCACTATATCTGCAATTCAAAGCCATCAGAGACGCGTTGTTTGGCTCTGTCATTATGCAAAGAGTCCTGTCACATTTGCATAAGCTGGAAAAAAAAATAAGACTGCTGCATCTAAACATCTAAAGTCGGCACGCTTCAGGAGACAGGTGCTGGAGAGTCTTCTGCTGAATGTAAAAATGTGTCACATACGAACAAACCACTGTTATACAATAGCTATGTTTCCATCCACCAATTTTTTTTATAATTGTTTTTTTTTGGCCTTTTTGCCTTTTTTAGATAGGACAATAGTCAGACAGGAAGGGAAGTGAGAGAGAGAGAGAGAGGGGTGGTAGGGTCGGGAAATGTCCTCGAGCCGGGATTCGAACTCGGGACGCCCTGAAGTGCTACAGCACCATATGTCGACGCGCTAACCACTAGGCTACTGTGCCCCATCAACCTATTTTAATGCACATTTTGGATATGCGCATAAAAAAAGGTGGATGGAAACGCCATGATGTGCATAAATGTTGAAAATGTGCATATAAAACGTATGTGCATGACTGAGTAGGATAAACTTTTTATTCGATAAGAAAAGGATGCGCATAAACTACGATGGAAACACTTTTACCGAACAAATTCCAGTATGCACATTACAAAAGTCATGTGATTTTGTTATAAGAGATCATGTAAAGATAAAAATGTGTGTGAATGGACAAACCAGCAGGCTGAGCACATTGTAAAACATCTGAAATGTTGTTTTGGTCATTCTGAACCATTTCAGTATTAGTGTTGTTATATTATTAATGACCTCTAGAATTAAGAGTGCCTGTGTTGCACGTCTCACTCCTTCAAACGCCACCACGTGTTCACTGCATGTCGGCATTTGTCTTCTGAGGCACAAGTCATTTATTAAATAAAGAAAAGATTGACGCAGCTTCTCCCACTGCAGCAAATTACGGTTTTACTTTTGATATTTGGCACCAGTTAATCAGGAAATGCCGATTTTGTTCTCTTTGACACATTGGATGGAAACACTGCTTTATTCACACATCTTTTATGCGATATTCCAGTTTTGCGCATAAATTTAATTCGTATCTTTGGATGCAAACATAGCTAATGACTTGCCTAATCACCCCAACTTACCTAATTAACCTAGTTAAGCCTTCACATGTCACTTTAAGCTGAATACTAGTATCTTGAAAAATATCTAGTCAAATATTATGTGCTGTCATCATGGCAAAGATAAAAGAAATCAGTTATTAAAAATGAGTTATTAAAACTATTATGTTCAACAGAAAAAAAATATATAGGGTGCTAATAATTCTGACTTCAACTGTATGTGAAGTTTCAGCTCAAATAATACCACACATATAATAAACAATCTAATTAATGTAATGCATTTAGAAATCAATTTAAACAATGAAATAATGATAATTAGGATGCATTTTTGTAGTCATTACTGTGCTCTGTTGTGTATTCCTCCAGCATACACTTGAATAAAAAAAAAGAAAAAAAAAAAGTGTCTCTTTCCATTCTGTTGCTGATTTCTCGCTCCGGGAACTTGTTGTGCTGTCGAAGCAGCATAAAAACATTCCAGAAGTCTCTTCTGTTTATCAGTCGTGTTCCAGTGACCTCAAAATCTCACTTCCTTTGACAAACAACAAACAGTTATCTAGGAAAACATGCTCGACGGGCCCAAATCACAGACAAACACTCGCGTCACCTTTTACAAACACTCCTCATCTGAGCGTCTGCCGTCTTTTCAGAGCGTCTGTCTCCTGTAAAAGCCTGCTCTTTCAGCATATCGTCCAGCACAGTTCCTGTCTGTAAAGCCTGCGGATTAAACAGTGTTTTCAGAGCCAACCGGGTCAAAGCGTTGGGCTTTACCTGCTCAATAACACACAACAGACTGGCACAGTTGGCAGCTCACTAAACACTAGGGCTGCACGATACTGGAAAAACTGATATTGCCATATTTTATCTTTCGGCGATAAATATAGCGATATGAATAGAGTTTCACCAGATGGTTTGAATAGCTTGGTTTTCTGGGGAGTCTAACAGTATTCAGGTATAGAAATTGAATAATCACAATGCAATAAAAATGCTTTTCGTATTTTGCTTTGTCTCTCGTTTCTATGTTATGTAATGTGTATTTATATAGCGTATTTATCGTGTATGGCCATACACCCAAACTGCTTCACAATCATGAGGGGGGTCTCTCCACACCAACACCAGTGTGCAGCATCCACTTGGATGATGCGACGGCAGCCACAGGACAACAGCGCCAGTGCGCTCACCACATACCAGCTATTGGGATTGTTAAGGACCAGAGAGTCAGGACCTCAGTTTAACGTCTCATCCGAAAGACGGTGCTCACTGACAGTATAGTGTCCTCTTCACTTTACTGGTGCATCAGGACTCACACTGACCGCAGGTTGAGCTCCCCTGCTGGCCTCACTAACACCACTTCCAACAGCAACCTAGTTTTCCCATGTGGTCTCCCATCCAGGTACTGACCAGGCTCAGCCCTGCTTCGCTTTAGTGAGTAACCAGTCTTGGGCTGCAGGGTGATATTGCTGTGTTTCTAGTCCAAATATCAAAAAATTCTTAGATCAAGTACACTGTAAAACATGCTGGCTTCCACACAATCGATTTGTGTTGGGTCAACATGAAGGAATTGAGTAAACTTGTTAATTTGAACAACTTTAAGTGGATTGAACAAAACAATTACAGGTATAAATGAGTGCAATAGAACAAAGATACAAATTAAATAGTGCTTTATGGTTTTCTGGATATTCGAACAGTATTGATAAAAATTAAATATGGTAAAATGTAAAATAACAATGTAATGCGATCGAACAATGTAGCCAAATGTAAAATAACACTGTATACTTTTCATTGTAACAAAAAGGTCGCTGGTTTGAGTCCCGGCTAGGCCAGTTGGCGCTTCTGTGTGGAGTTTGCATGTTCTCCCCGTGTTGGCGTGGGTTTCCTCCGGGTGCTCCGGTTTCCCCCACAGTCCAAACACATGCGCTATAGGGGAATTGATGAACTAAATTGGCCGTAGTGTATGAGTGTGAATGAAAGTGTATGGATGTTTCCCAGTACTGGGTTGCAGCTGGAAGGGCATTCGCTGTGTAAAACATATAAGTTGGCGGTTCATTCCGCCCCTGATGAATAAAGGGGACTAAGCCGAAGGAAAATGAATGAATGAATGAATGTAGTAGGGTTAGACTTGAAATGTTTCCTGGTTAATTATAAACACAACTTAACATTGCAGATTCTGCGATGTGACAATTGCATATTCACACATTGCGATATCGATGCTGAAACGATATATTGTGCAGCCCTAATATAAGATATAAATTAGATTTTTTGTTGTTGCATAAATTGTGTAAGTAATTAAACACAATTCATCTTTCTTACACCTCCAGACATAATTTTATGTTTCCAAATGTTTTAAACTCTCATGAAATGCACAAAAACACATGCAAATGATAAACTTTCACACATAGCGGTGGCTCCTAGTCAACTATAATTCAGACTCAACATTGCATATCTGGTGATGTGACTATTGCGGATGCGCACATTGCGATATCGATGCTGAAACCATATATTGTGCAGCACTACTAAACACCATTTAGAGGAATGGGAAGAGGCCTGGAGCATAGGAAAGATGTAAAGGAAGTCTTGTGACGATGGATCATATGCACTGAAGGTCTCGTGCTAAATAAAGTTCTTAACTTCCTCTGGCAGTGCGGATTCTTGTGCACAATGCGAGTATCGCTCTATAAAACACAGACGAGCCATCAACAAACAAACCGAGCAGATCCTATCACTACATACCTGGATTTTGATTCAATTCTCTCTAATAATATAACTTTATATTATGATAATAATAATAATAATAATAATAATAAGTCTAAAATAAAAAAAATGAAGATTTAAAGAAATTTAATAATTAAAATAACATTTATAATAAATATAAATACTTGTTAAAAATAAAGCATATGCAAAACAATAAAAAATGGTCAAATAAAAAAATATATATAATTAAATGAATAAATAGTGTACAATAAGGGACTAAACCTATTTATAAAACATCAGTCACTCGGTTATTCCCACAATGAAGGCCAATGGGCTACAAGTATGCATATTTTAACACAAGTTATAGACATAGTATTAATAATATTACTAACATAATATTATTATTAGGAATAATATAATATATTATCAGTAAATGTTTTTGACTGCAATTAAATGGCGTACTTTTGAACACTTTATTTAAAGAATTAAACCCTTTGTATCATGGTTTGGAGTAATAATGCTGAAAATTCAGCTTGAATCACAGGAATAAAATAATTAATTTTTAATATTATTAAAATAAATAAATAAATAAATAAATAATAATAATAACAACAAAAATGAAATATCATTAACAAATACATTTTTGATAGTTACATTAAATGATTAAATAATATTAACTATTAATTATTAAATAATAATTCATTCAGTCATTCATTCATTTTCCTTCAGCTTGATCCCTTTATTAATCAGGGGTCGCCACAGCGGAATGAACCGCCAACTACTCCAGCATATGTTTTATGCAGCGGATGCCCTTCCAGCTGCAACCCAGTACTGGGAAACACCCATACACACTCTCACTCACACACATACTCATACACTACGGCTAATTTAGCTCATCCAATTCACCTATAGCGCATGTGTTTGGACTGTGTGGGAAGAAATTTCTACATTTTATATTAAATTACCGTATTTCATTCATGTTTTGTCATATAGAGCAATGTTTGAAGTACTATTTTGTGGCTCCAGTCTCCTGCCATATTAAAGTCGGTGTGTCTGCTGTGTTGTCTGTGTTTCAGTATGGTGACCAGCAGCTGTTCTCCATGATCCACAGTTCCTGTCAGCCAAAAAAACAACTGTCCCCATAAACCAATGATAAAAGAGCACAACAGCAGTGTCCAGCAGACCTGCATCCGCTCACAGCACAACACACACACATGCGCTGAAAACCTCCTTCACATCTGCTCCTAATGAAGCGCAGGAATGTTCCTCCACACACAAAGGTGGATCATTATCATCAGAGCAAACACACAGACAGAAACGATGACTCTCTTCTTGCTGAACATCGTCACAGGAACATCAGGACATCATTTAAAACAGACAACACGTACCTGCAGTAGGAGACCAAATATGGGGAAAAAAGCATGCTCAGCTAAATTGCACAAATGGTTTACCAGACAGGTTGTAGACTGTTGTCTGACCGGAGCAAACACACAAAAAAAAAACCTACACCAAACTAAACTTTGGGAAAACGTCACACAAGCTCTTGCAAACAATTTGACTCCACAAATACAATGCTGCTGTAAATACAATTGATTCAAGTTTGCTAAATAGTCATTCAACGACTGCCTGTTATATTATTAAGTTTGCTTAAATTTGTTTTGCAGAATTTAGTGGTGATTTTTTATGTGCATGACATGTGAGCACTAAAAGAGGTCTTAACCTATCTTAAAATCCTGCAAATATTTTATGACAAGGTAATTGAGGGGGTACTGAACAACTACTAATCCCAAATTATTTATAGCTTCTTAATACAATCTAAAATGAATAACTGTGCTGAAAAACAAGAAAAACAAGTAAAGAAATAAAGAAAGAAATAATAATAGTAATAATTTGTTAAATTTAAAACATTAAATAATTAAATAATATTAATTGCAAAAAAAATTATAATAAATTTTGAAATATCAGCAACAAATTACTTTTTGATAATAATTAATATTATTTCATAATTTATTGTAACATTAAACATATTATTAAATAATAATAATAATAATTATTCAAAATGAAATATCATTAACATAATTTTTTGATAGTTATATTAATTCATATTATTTATTAAATAGTTAGTATTTAGTAAATAATAATAATAATGATAATAATAATAATAAATTATATAATAATAATAATAATAATAATAATTAGTAAATAATAATAATAATAATAATAATAATAATAATAATGGAATACCATTAAATTACTTTTTGATAATGTTACTTTAAATAATTAATTAATATGAATGATTCAATATTAAATATTTTGTGTAAAATAATAATAATAATAATAATAATAATAAATTATAATTTATGAAAATTTTAATTTTATTAATATTATTTTCCATTCCTAAAGCAAAACAAAGTCCTACATTAGAGTGATTTTCCTACATTTATCATTAACCATGTTAAAAATCACTGTAAAATCTCAATCACGCTCCTGAAGGCTGCCACTTCTAGTCATTTCACCTCTAGGCTCAGTCTAATATTTCATTGAGTGGATCTATTTCTGCAGCTTTATGAGGTTTGACTGACTCCAGAGCGCCTGTCTGTGGGATTATTTCTGGAGTTTCCCCATTCAGAAGACAGACAACAGGCCAACACAACACAAGTGTTACACACAGCGGAGACCCCAGACCCACACATGTGCTGCGTGCAGCTGTCGTACGAGCTTATGTCAGCACACAGAGTACAGAATCCTCAACATATACTACAGCAGACCTGTACGCTTTTACATGAGCTACAAAATCAAGAGGAGCAAAGAAAACACATTATATCATGAAACTGCATCTAACAGCAACAATATCACAACTATTGTTGTCATGAGCAGGTCCAGAGGCAATCTGTGGACAATTTTTGCTATTTCTGTGCAAAAGTTTGTAAACAAAAATCGGCGGATTTATGTAGAATGATTTTGGGAGTGTAGCAACTAAAAATGTAACACATTACATAAAACATTATAACTTTTATTTAAGGTTTACAATGCAAATCAAATTAGAAGCACTTGTTTGGTAAACAAAGCAAGTCTCTCATATAATATATCCACTAAAAGATAGAAAATATCACTTAATAAACTGTATCGCAAGTCATTTTTGAAAATTAGTCAATAATATTGCTGAAATGTACATAAAAACGGAATAAATATATATTCACACACATTTATATAATTATACATTTACATACAATTCTATAATTAAATAAATACTCGATGACAAGCAAAAAAATCTATGTAAATCTGTTGATTTCTCAGGGCTAAGATTCCGTGTGGGCCTATTCATGAATACCGGTTTCAAGGTAAACCATGGTCAATTTTTTGATGCTTAGGAGTAGTTTAAAATTCCATCATTAAAACCGCGACTGATTATTGCAATGTTGAAAACTCACTTTAAATCCTGTAACATTGTCATAAACTAATCATGAAAGCCTGCAATAAAGGCATGTTTACATAGTAAATAAATAAATATAAAAGTATGTTGAATTCCTTTCATATAAATTGAGACAAAAATTTCTAAATGATCACAAAAGCTAAATTGCAATATACTTTTTGTCAAATGGCACAGCCCTTTTTTGGCTTTTATACAGCAGCTTTAAGGAAAATTATGAAAAACAACGTAAACATGAATCCCTGTGAAGTGGTTTTCCAAGTTAGGGCTGCACGATTAATCGAAAAAAGATCGCGATCTCGATTCGACCCTACACACAATCTTAATTCTGCTTTTCTACAATTCAGCCAATTATATTTTCAAGGTCAGGAGAGAAGCGTAAAGGCGGTTTTACAAGTCTTCACATTGTTTTATATACTTTGCTCAGCAACATGGACACCTCCAAATGGTGTTAAAAGTGTCACATACTGTATTTATAAGGTATAATTCACCCAAAAATGTCATTTCTGTCTTAATGTAATGATGTATTCGTGGCCGCGAAATCATGCATGAGCTGATGTACTGTTTGTTTACCTCAGAGAGGATGAGCACGCGTGCCCGCCATGTCTACTTTAGTGAACAGAACCTGCATAAGCTGTGAATAAGAGGTAATAAAGTTGTTAATAACGTTCAGTTTGTTGCACAAAGCGATCGTTTGGGAGTTTGTTTGTTTTTCTCAGAGTGACGGCAGCGAAAGTGAAACCTTGTGCGCACATCATTTAAATGATCATATCGCATTTTAGAGTTATGATTACGACAAGCATTTGATATGTTTTTTCTTTCATAGCGAACACAAAGTGTTGTGCATGAAAATAAACGTTTACTGGGTCAGTATAAATACTCTAGCCTATATAACGTTGAATATAATGCAAGAGGGAATCTGATAATGACAAATGTCTCATTTTACCA
Source organism: Danio jaintianensis (assembly GCA_903798115.1). Taxonomy (NCBI): domain Eukaryota; kingdom Metazoa; phylum Chordata; class Actinopteri; order Cypriniformes; family Danionidae; genus Danio; species Danio jaintianensis. The sequence goes on from CAIGQV010018227.1 coordinate 2,039,475, forward strand.
GTGAAAATGGTCAATGTTGTTAATGACAGACGCAATGCAAATGCAAGCATATGTCTCAAACACAATAATTCAACTTTAGAATTATGAATAGTTGTATTCTGATGTCGTCACTTTACTGTGCATTAATGACCAGGACATATTTAAAGTCTATTCAAGTCCACCGTTCCAAGTCTATACAAAATGTATCATTTTAACCAACAGTAGACCTATACATAGGCCTAATATTATTATTATTATTGTTTTACCATGTTTGAGAAATAACAATAATAATAGCCTACTCATATTAACCTTTATTTTACATCTACAGAATCGTGAGAAAATCGTGATCTTGATTTTAAGCAAAAAAAATCGTGATTCTCATTTTAGCCAGAATCGTGCAGCCCTATTCCAAGTACAAACAATTCCATGAATTACCAATAAAAACACAAAAAACATTGTACATGAAATAATACAAACTACAAACATAAGTCACAAAATTGCATAAAGCTGCAAACTTTAGCTGTTTTAGTTCATTTCCACACTGTAAAAAATTATATGACCAATTAGTCATGACAGCATATGTTTTTAGTTCATTGTAACTTATTAAACTAAGCTAATTATGTTCTAACTTAATTTTATAAGTTATGCAAGCTGTTTTAAGTCAGTTTAACATAATATAAGTTCAATGGACTCATAGGGTTAATTTGATTCAGCTTAAACATAAGGCAACCAGGATTTTTTACAGTGCAGATACAAAACTTAGTGGAATAGTAACAAAAAAAAAAAAGTTAACAACTTAAAATTGTAAGTTAACTTGCTGCAGAGATTTTAGTTGACTTATAATTTTAAGTTGAGTCAACTTTTTTTGTACAGTGTAGATGTGAGAGATATTTCGGAACATTTTCGGGTCATTTTAACATGACCAGGACCATAGTGATAATCTTAGGCATTATAATCATGATATTAAAATTTTAAAGTGTTACATCTCTAATCAGAAATAACAAACAATCCCAGATCAATACGTTTCCAAATCCTGACACAGTTTTGCTGGCGGTTGAAAATGAGGCGTCTTTACATAGCAGACATGTATGCTATCTCTGTTACAGATGCGTCTGAGGCCCGTTAAAAGGGAATGACCCTCCGAATTCAGACCCTTGCTCCAACTTATGACTCCATTTTAGTCGTACGCCAAAAGAGAGCATGGCTCGGGTTTCACACGCACGTGGTGCATTGTGGGAATGATGGCCATGTCTGCTGTTGGCTCGGCTGCAGGCCTGACGTGCATGGAGAAAAACTCCACTGTGTGTCTGAGGACGAGCGCTTTCTAAACGCAGCATTCAGATGGAAAACTGAAGATGGCAGAGCAAGTCTGATTACAAACAAGCTTCTGGATTTACACAAAGCAAAATGCATTTTATGTTCTGAGAGACACAATCGGACAGCATAAAACAAAAACAATCTTTTATTCATTTAATTACAGTTGGAACACTCAACAATATTACAACTAATTTCAAAGAAGTAACATGTCCAAATCAATCTAAACCACAATTATATACAAAAATTACAACATTATAATTATCAACTACATCTATAGATAGACGGATAGAAGGCTAGATAGACAGACAGACAGCTAGATAGATAGATAGACAGCTAGATAGATAGATAGACAGACAGACAGACAGACAGACAGACAGACAGATAGACAGACAGCTAGACAGACAGCTAGACAGACAGCTAGACAGACAGCTAGACAGACAGCTAGACAGACAGATAGACAGATAGACAGATAGACAGATAGATAGATAGATAGATAGATAGATAGATAGATAGATAGATAGATAGATAGATAGATAGATAGATAGATAGATAGATAGATAGATAGATAGAGCGATGGATAGATAAAACGATAGATAGAGCAAAGGATAGATAAAACAATGGATGGATAGAACGATAGACAGATAGAACGATAGACAGATCAAACGATAGACAGAATGAATATACTTAATGTTGAATAATTATATTTGAATAATGTTTATCTGTTTTGTTTGTTTTTATTGTTGTTTTGCGATTGACAAAATGTTCATTTTAAACATGACAGCTGATTCTGAATAGATATGCGTCAGAAACTAAACTATGCAAAGCACACCTAAACTATTCCTATAAACTATTAACGTGCAGCTACTGAAACTATTACAATAAGCAATACAATGCTTCAGTGATGCAAAAGAACATAGTAATACCATATTATCTATATTATGTATCTGCTTCTGAACTTTTAGCGAAGATGTTTCACTTTCAAACACATTTGAACGATAAACAGCGTGTGTCTAGTGTGCGTTATTTTAGCTGTGCTGAGGGATATTAATGAAGACGAGACAACCTGAGGTTTTATCCCTGGGAAATTAGACATGAGATAAAGTAGACAAGCAAACACGTTAAGGCTAGTTACCTCAGAAACCAAACAGCAAGAAACTACCACATAATAACACATCCAAATCCAGATATCAGGCCAAAACAAGCACCTAAACCTGCATGAGCGCAACGATTTGGGATAATCCGTACATGAACCTACAGAACATTTTAAAGTGATTGTGCGACTTTAAATTCATGCTGGTGCAAATTGACAATGGACTCAAGTGACTGGCATCGCAAGCAAGATCTAATGCCATATTTTGACTTTGATGACACCAGACTGATAAAGAAAACCTCTGCGAAAGATTAGATCGTCACACGCATTTCCTCCTACACTTCTACATTAGACAGAAATCCCAGATCCATAGCTAAACAACACTTTAAACTATTAAAAAAAAGAAAGAAAAAAAAGTTTCCTCTCGCAGCCTTTGGCGAACTCGGAGCAACGTGACCTCAGCAAACACAAAGCTTAAGACAAAAGAGTCTTGCATTCATGCTGAATGACCTCATTGCTTACTATAAGCAGTCCTGACGGCTCCGATTCTGCCGTGGATAAACTGGTAACAGTGAGAGAAGTCATTTGTTTGGAGTTTAGAATGTGCTCTTTGTTTTTTAACATCTTTGGTTTTTGGCTAATGAAAACAACAGGCGAAGAAAGCCCTGCTGAGAGGCGTCTCGTGAGGATGTGTTTGCGGAGGGTGAAACTGAACCCTCGATGAAACTCACTGGAACTCACTAAGTCCTTCCTGAAACACCTGTTTTACACATGACATCATCGGCAAGCTGATGGACGGCTGATCCGCTTTCCAAAGACATTTTAATAGGAAAATATGCAGAGGGGGGGAAATCGGAAAGAATACATAGTTGTGAAATGATGTGCCAAAAGTGTGCAAACAATTGCAGTTCATATCCTGATTTCTAATGACTGTACAGGAACGATAGTGGGTTAAATACAGGTGGAAATTTAAATACGGCTTTTATATTTAAGTTAATATTTCAGTTTCTTGTACAAATGTGAATTTATCAGTTCACATGATCCCAAAGACAAATAATTTGTCTTCATGAACTATAATAAAAAAATAATTCACCGAAATTTAAATTCTGGGTAAAAACTGAAACCAAAAATGATGGATGCACTTGGCCGAAAACCAAAGATTATTTGCAATAATTCATTTCATCCTTCGGCTTAGTCCTTTATTTATCAGGGGTCGCCACAGCGGAAAGAACCGCCAACTATTCCAGCATATGTTTTACACAGCGGATGCCCTTCCAGCCGCAATGCAGTACTTGGAAACACCCATACACTCTCACATTCACACACACTCATACGCTACGGCCAGTTTTGCTTAATTGACCTATATCGCATGTGTTTGGACTGTGGGGGGAAGCCAATTAAAACAAACACATTAAATTGACAGTGAATGAGCTGAGGCATCTTTTTACCAGCGTTGCCATGACAACAGTGTATCATTATTGCAAGCAGCAGGAACAAGTATACTACATAGAAATGTCCCATCAGCGCATTATTTGAGTGGACTTTGTGAGCATGTGTGGTCCATGCATATATACGTGTATATGAGCTGAATATCCACAGAGCAAAACATTTAGCTAGTTATATAACTTCATTTACATTAAAACTATTTTGATTGCGGTGCATGCACAAGCAAGCCAATGGTGTGCTCCATTGCCCATTGAAATTAATGCGTTTCATAGAAAAACGCTTTCCGCGTCCGATGTGAAAGCCACTTTAGATCTTTCAGTGACGACGGCTGGAGAGTGAAACCAGCACGCTGAACATTGCTGGCAATTCCACCACAGCAAAGCCTTTTTTGGCTCAATATTTTGCTATTTTATTATTAATTTACCAAAAAGTACTGAAAATTGTAAAACAACTAAACTAAGTAATTAAAAGTTCAACCTGCTATTGTAACTTGCATTCGGAAACCTTAATACTTCACAACAAATGATCATATTTTTTATTTAATGCCATGTAAGCTTCATTGGCTATATTCATGGTCAAAACGATTCCAATAAAACAAATAATAAATACAATAAAACCATTTAAACAAACAAACAAGTTATTACATCAGACTTTTTACATTAATGTATGATTATAACGTTTTTCTAGCCAAACTTTACAGGTTAAAGTGAGTTCAAAACATGGTCTTCAACAAACATTACAAGCAGGACAGTCCAAAAAAACATCTTTAAGAGAGAGAAGAGTCTTGCAAAACATGCCTTTAAAAAGTGAAAACTTTTAGATAAACCTATCCTAAACACATTAGCCTACTTAAATTCTGCTTCACACAATACCAAGTACTTAAATAAATCCATGCAGAGTGAGAACTGCTAATCTGACTTCTGTTAGAAACACACACACACGCCCTTCCCCCATGAAAAGATTCCATTGTGACACTCTAAACTGCAATAGCAGTCAGCGAGAGAATGCAGCATATTCCGAAACAACACTGGAATGCTTTGTTAGTGGGATATCTTTCAGCCCGCCAGGCCGGCCAGCAGCGCACACACACACACGCATACATATACAGATCTCTGGCTCTTATTGTATCTAAACCTAAACGCATGCAACCTTGAAATGTCCCTCTCTACTGAGCTAGAAGGAAAAGAAAAAACAATTCCACATTCACAGACTGTCATAAGAGCAAAAGTCCTCAAGTATTGCTTAAAGTCCTAATTATTCCGAGAACGAGGACTCGGTTTAGGAGAAGTGAAACTTCATGAAAACAGTGTGTTTGGCCGTTCGCTGCTGACCGGAGCATTATTTCCATAGCAACAGTATTAGCCAACACCGCTGCTCATATTCCAAATGCTGGTCAAATAAAGAAACAGACGTGATTGTGTTTCACAGCGTAGAGTTTGTCTGCATGATTCATAACACTGAGAAACGCATTCAGAAATGGGAGCCTGGACCACAAAACCAGTCATAAGTGTCATTTTTTGGAAATTGAGGTTTATAATAAGTGAAATATATAATATATAAGTGAAAGTTTTGATGTATGGTTTGTTATGATTGGATAATATTTGCCCATGATACAACTATTGGAAATCTGAAGGTAAAAAAAATTCTAAATACTGAAAACTGTCCAAATTAAGTGCTTATAAATTCATATTCATTCATTCATTCATTTTCCTTCGGCTTAGTCCCTTTATTAATCTGGGGTCGCCACAGCGGAATGAACCGCCAACTTATCCAGCATATGTTTTACACAGCGAATACTTATAAATTCATATTACTAATCAAAAACTTAGTTTTGACACATTATATAAAATTACAAAATGTCTTCAAGGAAAATGATCTTTGTGTGTTATTCTAATGATTTTTGACATGAAAGAAAAAAATCATTAATTTTGACTAGGACTGCACAGTATTGTAATAATCTGACATTGCGATATTTTGTTTTGCCGCGATATATATTGGATATGAAAAGAAATTCACCAGATGATTACCTCTATTTGGAAAGATTTTGTTCATTTAGATCGACTGGGATGATCAAGTCATTTTTCTATGCAGTGCATCTGCATAAATTATAATAAATTACAATATATAATTATAAAAAAATTACAAGCAGAATGAAATAAACAAGCTTTATGGTTTTCCAGGGAGTCTAACAGTATTCAAGTACAGAAATTGAACAATCAAATGTAAAATAACACGGTCATCATTGTATAAATAATAATAAAAAAATTGCAATACTTAATATTTTTATCTTTTAACCTTTAATAATGCAATATTGATGCTCAAACGATATGTTGTTTATCCCTAATTCTGACCCATACAATGTATTTTTGTCAATTTCTACAAATATACGAGTGCAAAAGATTGGTTTTGTAGTCCAGGTTCACAAATAATCTGCAATGCATTTGGGAACACATAATAAAAAAACAAACAAACAAAATGCTTACATTTAATTTCGACAGACAAACTAGACGAGAATATTTCCTTTCAGGCATCCCAAATATCATATAGGCCAAATCTTTTTCTCTCATTGTGCAAAATCTCCTAGATCATACAAAAATATTCCTGCATTGTCAACAGGTCAGGAAAATAAAAGACTTCTGAGAAAAGACATCTTTAAATAACTGACTCATAACACACACAAATGCATACATAAATGAACTGCAATGCATTTGGGAACCAATGTAAAAAAAAAAACCAATAATAAAATGCTTACATGTCACTTCGACAGACTAACTAAACTAAAATATCTCATTTCAGGTATCCCAAACGCAGAAACAGGTCAAACCTATTTTACAGTCCCAGAATCTCCCAGAACATGTATAAATATTCCTGCATTGTCAACAGGTCAGGAAAATAAAAGACTCGTGAGAAAACACTTCTTTAAATAACTGATGCATAACACACATGAACGAACTGCAATGCATTTGAAAAAAACAATAAGATGCTTACATTTCACTTCGACAGACTAACTAAACTAAAATATTTCCTTTCAGGTATCCCAAATGTAGAAATAGGTCAAAAAAATCTCTCACATTCACTCCAAAACTTTCCATAATAAAAATATT
>CAIGQV010018227.1:2062703-2073339 GCA_903798115.1 Danio jaintianensis
ATAAAGCGTGAATCATCTCAGACTGGTTTCTTGAACATGACAATGAGCTCACTGTACTCAAATGGCCTCCACAGTCACCAGACCTCAATCCAATAGAGCACCTTTAGGATGTGGTGGAACGGGGGATTCACATCATGGATGTGCAGCCGACAAATCTGCAGCAACTGCGTGATGCTATCATGTCAATATGGACCAAAATCTCTGAGGAATATTTCCAGTACCTTGTTGAATCTATGCCATGAAGGATTAAAGCAGTTCTGAGGGCAAAAGAGGGTCCAACCCGGTACTAGTAAAGTGTACCTAATAAAGTGGCCGGTGAGTGTATATTATAAATATGAAATAAATATTACTTGGCCAGTAATAAAAAATCTGCATTATCCGTATTATCTTTCTATGTCTAAAGATGTTTTGCGACTAAAATATTATTTCAATAAATATATGTTTAATAAATCTGTTTTGTTCAAATGCACCACAATATATTACCTATATTCATTTTCAAAATAGAGTGTACTCATTTATGCTATTTATACATGCAACATGAAGATAAAAGTTTTTATTAAAAAAAAAATCCATTTGGAAAATATATGAATAATATTTGTAATATATTTCCCATATATTCAACAATGTTTGACATATATGTGAATATATTGCACTTACCTATGCACTGTAAAAAAAATCCATATATTAGTTTTCCGTATTTTGTAATTCATTGTGTGATTATTTTTTTATTTTTCCCCATTTATTCATATGGGACATTGATCTTTCTTCCAACAGCTTTTAAAAGTGACTTTTATGAACATGTGTAATAGTCTGCAGTGCTATATTGTCTGGGTTGGTGTTGTATATTATGCTACAAAAACCTTGTAATAAACTGCCAGCACATTTTCTGTTATTTCACAGACTTATTTCACTATATATTATTATTTCTTATACATTATATTATTTCAAATGACTAAAATGTCAATAAAAGTCACTTTGTTGAACTGTAGAGTTGAATTCTCAACATCAAAAGAGATGTTGATCTCGACAGAGCAGAGATCAACATCCCATAATGCAATTCACAACCGGAAATAAATGGAAAACACACTTAAACTGTTAATTAACAGATTTTTTTTTTTTACAGTGTACACATTTTAATATATTTCAGTTTATTTTAAAAAGTGATCAGCTTTAATCCTGTGTGTTTCAGCCCAAAGTGACGGACTTCGGCATTGACCCGGAGAACATGTTTGAGTTCTGGGACGTGAGTGTGTCTCTATGCTATTTTTACAGAGCGTTTGCCTTGTGAAGTGTGTGTGTACAGTAGCAGCTGCTGTAACCAGAGTCTCCACACCAGCGCTTATTACTGATCTTGACCTTATCCAGCCGCAGGTCACTGCTAAAGGCTGACCGGCTACTTTTACTCACATTGTTGATATTTAAAGGGCAAGGTTCCTACTATCCCTAGTATGTCCTCTATAGGATGCATTAGTGTTCATTTAGACTGTGAATTTTCATTTAGTTTTAGTCTTACACTCCAAAAAATGACTTTTGCTGCTTGTTCAAGCTACTTATTTAAAATGAGCTAAAACAATGGGGGACAACTTAATTGTTTTATGTTCAGTCCACTTAAATTTGTAAAAACGATTAAATTAACTTAAGGAATTGCGTGGAAGCCAGCTTTTTTTTTACAGTGTAGTCTTTTTAAAATTCTACTACTACTACTACTACTAATAATAATAATAATGATGATAATAATAAAGTTCAAAGGAAGGAAAACATAACTAGAGTTGCACCTACATCAAAGAAATCAACTAAATCGCCACTGGCTTGCATGGTTCGGGACCTGTAGAGCTGTGCATCGATGGACTTGCTCTTCAGTGTTTGGACTCTCAGCAGTGAAAATTAAACCACACTGAACTGAACTGAACTTAAACTCTAAAAACTGAACGGACACCATTCCAATTCACTATAATCTTCTATGTGAAGCTGCTTTGACACAATCTACATTGTAAAAGTGCTATAGAAATAAAGATGAATTGAACTGAATTGAATAAATCAAACAATTATAACTGAAACCCTAAAACCCCTGATCTTCCTAACCAAATAAAAATGTCAAAGAGAAACACAACAGCTTTACGATGACCAAATAAACTCTTACTGAAGCCAAAAAACTTGGCCTTGAGAACTTTAAAAGGTGCGAAATGAAATTAACATAATGGGTTTTCTATATAGCTATAATTATTATTAGTGACACCGGTGGCCATTTAGTGAATCATACACCCGGCGCAATAAAGCGCAAGACGTGTTTGCCCCGACGTGTTGCTATTTTCAGACCAACCCAACTTTAATTTTCCCGTTTTCCGCCACGTTGTTTAAATAGCAAATCCATTTGCGTCACTTTGTGGACTCATGGGTGTTTTGGTCTAGAAAAGAGGTGTGTTAAGGCGCATTGTTGGCACGCTGCTATTTTGAGGAACTAAAATAGACTGTGCAATAGACCAGCTGAAAGCAGGTATAAAGTAGAGCACAGAGCGTGTTAGTTGTGTGCCTCGCTTACACATTGCTTAATACACACAGGATGTACAGCAATACAGAAATATCTTTACAAATGAAAAAGAATTAAAGGATTAAAATGTTACAAAAATTATTATTTTCTACATAAATATAAACACCACTGCCTCCATGCCTTCTTCACCTCGGGGGGCTTTTTTAGTTTATTCATGACAACTTGCTTTTGTATAATGTTTTTGTATAATGTGATTTGCTTTGATTCACTACTGATATATCAAAATTATGTGATAAGATAGTATGCGTTTTATCCGTATTTGTTTGGCATGTGTTGCAGCCGTCAAAATCTAATTTGTTTATATTTACAAAATACATCTGTCAGTGAAAACTCTGAAAATCTTTCCTTTACACTTTTGTCAGTTCAATAAAAGTTAAAGAGAATGAACTTATTGACTTATTGGACTTATTTCCAGTGGGTCGGTGGACGATACTCCCTATGGTCTGCCATTGGACTGTCCATTGCACTTCACATCGGTGAGTGTGATCATGAGACTCTCATGAACAGCCAATCAGATCGAGCGAATCGTAATCATCTGTCCAATCCCTTCTGTTGCAGGATATGAGAACTTTGAGAAGCTGTTGGCTGGAGCTCATTGGATGGTGAGTTTTATTATTGACCAGTGTCATACCTTCATCATCAATCTCAAATGTCAAAAATACTGTAGAATTAGTGAAATATTATTGTTATTTAAATTAACAGCTGCCTATGTGAATATGTTTTAAAATTTAATTTATTCCAGTGATATAAATCTGAATTTTTAACATCATTGTCACATGATCATTCAGAAATCTTTATAATATGATAATTTCATGATTAAGAAACATTTATGATTATTATAAGAGCTAAACCTAGTGCTGCCTTTTTGCCAAATCTGTTGAATCGCATGATTTTTTAATGAATAAAAAGAGAAGCACATTGTATCGGTGTCCATATGATTATCGGCCGATAAATTCGTTCATTTTCTTTTCGGCTTATTCCCTTTATTAATCAGGGGTCGCCACAGTGAAATGAACCGCCAACTTATCCAGCATATGTTTTACGCAGCGGATGCCCTTCCAGCTGCAACCCATCACTGGGAAACATCCATACACATTCATTCACACACATACACTACAGACAATTTAGCTTAGTCAATTCACCTATAGCACATGTCTTGTGGGGGACCGGAGCACCCGGAGGAAACCCACACGAACATGGGGAGAACATGCAAACTCCACACAGAAACGCCAACTGACTCAGCCAAGGCTCGAACCAGTGACCTTCTTGCTGTGAGGCAAACGTGCTACCCACTGCGCCACCGTGCAGCCCCTCGGCCAATAAATGCTATTTTTAATATTATCATTATCAGTCCAATTACAAACTTAGGCCAATGTCTTTAAGCCGATACATTATGCATTATTTCCACCGGTTGAACCACTTCGCATGCTTTCTGCCTGACACTGTTTTATTATTTCACCAATATTTTGATTTTGGTTATTGTTCAGTGCCTTGGTCGCTTTATTTATGCATTTTTATTTTATTATTTTGTCAGGGAATAGATTTTATTGATATAAAAGAAAGTTGGCCATAGAAAGTTCAGAGATCAGTTCAAACTTTTCCGAAGTTAAGCTTTTAAAGTAAAATCAGTTGTTCACTGTATGTGTTTGCCTTTTGTTTTTGCACTCATGCAGAAAAATGTATATTTATAGTCTAATATATCGGCTGTTGGCCTCCAAATCTGAAGAGTTATTGGTATCGGTCGAAAACTCCATATCTGCGTATCCCTAATTATATAGTATAAATTTATTTTGGAAGACTTTCTTCTTTCTTTTAAACATTCTCTCTATTAATTTCTTTTTACATTGGCACAATAATTCCGATAGAAACTTTTAGATGTGTATACATAGATGTGTTAAGCTGCTTTGACACAATCTACATTGTGAAAAGCGCTATATAAATAAACTTGACTTGACTTGACATAGTTTTTTAGTTATTAACATCATATACTGTATATGGGGAAAAGGACAAAAGATTCAGGTAAAATGGGAGAAAACAAGAACAAAAAAACAGGAAAAAATAATTAAATAAAAAGGAAAATGAATGAATGAATAAAGGGTGACACAGTGGCTCAGTGGTTAGCACTGTGGCCTCACAACAAGAAGGTCGCTGGTTCGAGTCCCAGCTGGGTCAGTTGGCATTTCTGTGTGGAGTTTCCTCCGGGTGCTCCGGTTTCCCACACAAGTCCAAACACATGCGCTATAGGGGAATTGGATGAACTAAATTGGCCGTAGTGTATGAGTGTGTGTGTGAGAATGAGTGTGTATGGGTGTTTCCCAGTACTGGGTTGCAGCTGGAAGGGCATCCGCTGTGTAAAACTTATGCCGGAATAGTTGGCAGTTCATTCCGCTGTGGCAACCCCTTATAAATAAGGGACTAAGCCGAAGGAAAATGAATGAATGAATGAACTGGGCTGTTTCTGTTAGGGTTCAATTACAGCTCTCTTGTTAAAGTACTCAATAAATGAGGTCCATGTTACATAAAAATTATTAGGCTTTTTTTTAAAGGGAAAGTCTGATCTTCTCTGGCTGCAGCCAGGACATACAATTTTGGACATTTGTCACTATCTAAAATGAACTCAATAACTTAAATTATACTGATTTAAAACACACAAACACACGCACGTTTGTTTTTGTGAAAAGTGGGGACATTACATAGGTTTCCATTGATTTTATACAGCACAAACCGTATTTAGTATTGGCCTAACCCCACCCTACCCCTAAACCCAACCATCACAGGAAACAGTGAACAGCTTTAGTCTCTGATTAAACTCATTCTGTGTGATTTATAAGCGTTTTGAGAAATGAGGACATCAGCTGTGTCCTCATATTTCACCTCCTTTTTGTAATACCTGTGTCATACCTATGTCATTATACAGATTTGTGTCCTGACATGTCACAAAAACACGTACACACACACAAACACAAACACACACACACACACAAGCTAGTTGAAAATAATTAAGAACAACATAAAATCAGACAGAAAATATACAGTGGCCAAAATGAAAGCTTAAAGTTTTTTGTTGAATTGGCGCATAAAAAATGAACTGTCTACAAAAGTCATTATTGTTATTATTGGTTATCGGTCAAAAATTCCATATCAGTAGAATTATTTATTTGTGTTTATTTATAAGTTTTATTTCTAAGTGTTTATTTAAATAAATAGTCTTTACCTTTTATATCAACTTAATGCATCTTGCTGAATAAAAGCATTAATTTAGTTCAAAAAGCATACCTTAACTCATGTATATGCATCTCTATCAGGACACTCACTTCCGCACGGCTCCTGTGGATCAGAACGCACCCATGCTGCTCGCTCTTTTGGGAATCTGGTACATCAACTTCTTCCAGGCGGAGACTCACTGTCTGCTGCCGTACGATCAGTACATGCACCGCTTCGCTGCTTATTTCCAACAGGTGCCAACAGTCTCCAACACTCACAACACTGTACTGCCTACACACAACAACAATGGAGGATTGTGGGAATGAAAACATAACACATTATTGCAATCTTTTATCTAACAGTTTTTGAGTTTATACAACTGTAGTTGAATAGTAATTCTGGTAAAATTGTTCTTAATTACTCTAACAATACTAAAATTGTTTATTTTAGTAAGTTTGTAATCGTGTCACAATTTTAAACTAGCAATTTAAAAAGAAATGCAATTGTATTAAAAATGAAGTAAAAGTTGACAGGATTTCAAAATGCAGCACCTACAATTCCAAGGAAAAATGTCAGAATTGCAAGTTTTACTCTAAAAATTCCCAAAATAAAGTCTTGCAATTTTGAGAAAAATATATAAATTGCAAGATTTAATTGCTTGATTTCATCAGAATTACAGGCGGGAATCAGGATTGACCTAGAATTCCAAGGAAAAATATCAGAATTTTAGGCTCAAAATTTCCAAAAATGAAGTACTGAAATTTTGAAGAGAAAATAAATAAATGAATTGCAAGATTTTTGCCAAATTGCTTGATTTAATCAGTATTACAAGGGGGCTAAATCATAATGTTAATCAAATTACAAGGTTTAAGTTATATTTCCGGGGCAGCACGGTGGCGCAATGGGTAGCACAATCGCCTCACAGCAAGAAGGTCGCTGGTTCGAGCCCCGGCTGGGTCAGTTGGCATGTTCTCCCCGTGTTTGCGTGGGTTTCCTCCGGGTGCTCCGGTTTCCCCCACAACTCCAAAGACATGCACTACAGGTGAATTGGGTAAGCTAAGCTATTGGGTTAGGGCATCTGCTTTGTAAAACATATGCTGGATAAGTTGGCGGTTCATTCCGCTGTGGCGACCCCAGATTAATAAAGGGACTAAGCCGAAAAGAAAATGAATGAAGTCATATTTCCAAAGAAAAACATAAAGCTGACTTGATTTAAACACAAAATTCTGAAAGGAAAAAAATCTGAATTTTAAAATGCAAACTCAAAACACTGAGACAAACAGTCAGAACTGCGAGATGTACATTCTAAGTTAAAAAAAAGTCAAAATTGCTAAATCTAAACCTACAATTCCAAGGAAAAGTGTCAGAATTGCAAGTTTTACGTTAAAATGTCTTGCAATTTTGAGAAAAATATAGAAATTGCAAGATTTAATTGCTTGATTTCATCAGAATTTCAAGGAGAGGGAAAAAAAATCATCAAAAAAAAAAGACAAAGTCAGAGCTGCGAGATGTAAATAAATGTCAAAAAAGCTCAATCTAAACCTAGAACTCCAGTTAATTCCCCCAAATAAAGTCAGACGTGTGAGATGTAAACTCTGATGACAAAAGCCATGAATGCATCTGAAACGGCAAACTTCCAAATCATATAGTATGCTAAAAACAGTATGCGAGCAGAGTAGTATGTCCGTATTCATAGTATTGGAAAAACAGTAGGCGAGAAATACCCGGATACCTACTACTTCCGGCGAGATTCTGAAGTACATATCCAATGGACGCCATGCTTTCCAATAATGCAACACTAGAGATTTCATGCATAGGAGTAAAGCGACGCAAATGACAAGGGTAGGTTACGTGATGATGACAAATGGCGGATGTAGAACGTCCCAATTCCATTCATACTACTCACATTCATTCTATAAAGAATGTACTTTTCTAACGGTCCTATAGTAAATTCAAATGTAGTACGTACTCGACTAGTAGCCGATTTCGGACGCAGCCCATCATTTTCTTTTTTATTTATTTTAAAATCGTGGTAGAATCGAGCTTCCATGACAAACCGCTCATACACCACCATACAAAGCTGACCTACATCTTATATTAATAGTAAAGCCATCAAGATCACAGATAATAATGATGTAATTTTCCACAGGGTGACATGGAGTCCAATGGAAAGTACATCACGACTAAAAGCACGCGGGTGAACTATCACACCGGGCCCATCGTATGGGGAGAACCAGGAACTAATGGACAGCATGCTTTCTACCAGCTCATCCACCAGGGTGAACAGCCCTCGCTCACATTATCTGTGTTTTTTCTTTATCAAATATTTCCCAAATGATGTTTAACAGATTCAGGAATTTTTCACAGTATTTCCTATAATATTTGTTCTTCTGGAGAAAGTCTTATTTGTTTTATTTCAGCTAGAATAAAAGCAGTTTTTAATTAATCAATTGAATTAATCAATATTATTAGCCCCCTTAAGCAATATTATCTTTCGATTGTCTACAGCAGTGGTTCCCAAAGTGGGGGTCGTGAGACAATGAGGGAGGGTCACTTGGTGATTTCCAAAAATATCATATACAGTCATGTGAATAAATTAGGACACCCTATGACAGCCTGAGGGTGAGGGAATCCTAACTTTTTCCTCAGTTGGAATATGCAGTTTTGTAGAATTACATTTACAGAAGATCTTGAAAAGTCTTTTCTTTAGTTTGAATTGTTTTGTTATATTACCTTAAACTTTCTGTTTTGCTTAAATTGAGATTAAATACATTTTTAAAACCTTACAAAATACCCAGGCTTTCATAGGGTTTCCTAATTTTTTCACATGACTGTATGTTATTAAACTATTAGAATTACCATATTTTATCCATAACCTGCAGAAGATAAAAATAGTATTTAATAGTTACATAAAAAACAACATGCAAATAAAAAGCCATCAGCCTTTCAATTCTTTTTCCATTGGATTGCGTCCCCTGGGGTTATTACGCTAGATTAATGACACAGCAATAGTGTATTTATTTTACGGCACAATGTTTGACACCTTTACAACACTCGCGTACATTAAAAATAAAGGCCACGACTGAACATAGAGGATGATCTCCAAGTGGCGGTCTCCAAAATTAAACCAAGAATATTCTTGTGCTGTAAACATTGCCCACCATTCTCATTAAGTGAGGTTAATATTAAATTAAACAAATGAATAATGACTATAAAAAAAGTATTAAAAAAGTAAAAAAAGGTTGACTTTTTTGTGTTGTCAATAAGCTCATTTATATAGTTCCTACTGGTGTGTGTGCAATGTTTGTATGTTTATAACCACCTCCGAGGATAGTGGGGGTCGTGAGGCACTGGAATTGTTATTTTAGGGGTCTCGAGCTGAAACGTTTGGGAACCCCTGGTCTACAGAACAAACCACTGTGACACAAACCACAATGATTTGCCTAATTACCCTTACTTTAACCTAGTTAAGCCTTTAAATGTCACTTTAAGCTGAATACTAGTATCTTGAAGAATATCTAGTCAAATATTATTTACTGTCATCATCAGAATCAGAAAGAGCTTTATTGCCAGGTATGTTCACACACACGAGGAATTTGTTTCGGTGACAGAGCTTACAGAGACAGGACAAAAAACAGATCATAAATATATTTTAAAAATAAAAGTAAATAGTGAACGCAAATATACAAATTGACAAGTGTATCTACAGGAATATTACTATATACAACGTTATATGGCAGCTGTTATGTGCAAATTGGCATGTAAAGTATGTTGTTAAATAAGTGTTTATGTGTATAAAAAGTGTATAGCAGTAGTGATGTTTGTTCCATAATTACTATCATCAAGTGTTCATGAGATGGATTGCCTGAGGGAAGAAACGGTTTCTGTGTCGGGCTGTTCTGGTACACAGTGCTCTGTAGCGTCGACCAGAAGGTAAAAGTTCAAAGAGGCAGTGTGCTGGGTGTGAGGGGTCCAGAGTGATTTTGGCAGCCCTTCTGCTTGCTCTGGATAAGTACAGTTCTTGGAGAGTAGGGAGGATTGTACCAGTGATTCGCTCAGCAGTCCGAACTATTCGACGTAGTCTTCGGAGGTCGGATTTTGTAGCTGAGCTAAACCAGACAGTTATTGAAGTGCAGAGGACTGATTCAATGATGGAAGTGCAGAACTGTTTCAGCAGCTCCTTTGGAAGGTTGAACTTCCTCAGCTGACGAAGGAAGTACAACCTCTGTTGAGCTTTTACTTCCTTCGTCAGCTGAGGAAGTTCAATCATGGCAAAGATAAAAGAAATCAGTTATTAGAAATGAGTTATTAAAACTATTATGTTTAGAAATGTGTTGAAATCAATCTTCTCTCTGTTAAACAGAAATTGGGGGGGGGGGGGGGGGGGGGAATATTCAGGAGGGCTAATAATTCTGACTGTATGTATACAGTGCTCAGCATATATGAGTGTACCCCTCACAGATCTCTCTTTTAAATTCATATTTTCTATAGGATGCTAAAATGTGTGGATAAATGTATAGGATATTTCTTTAATTGTATTTCTAATCTGATATTTCTGCGGTAACAGCCACATTTTTCTCCAATGTTTCTCTCTGTCTGACCCTTCTGTCTCTCCACAGGAACTCGAATGGTTCCTGCTGACTTCCTCATTCCTGCCCAGACTCAACATCCAATCAGAAACAGCCTTCACCACAAGGTACTGAGTGTTGCCCAGTCCAAGGGGTTGATTTTTCCCTGCAGGTTAATGCTTCCAAATGCTTGTATTGAAATATTTTAAAGGCGACCTATTTATGCCCCTTTTCACAAGATGTAAAATAAGATGTCTCTGGTGTCTCTAGTGTGTGTGTGTGTGTGTGTGTGTGTGTGTGTGTGTGTGTGTGTGTG
>CAIGQV010018227.1:2096531-2113353 GCA_903798115.1 Danio jaintianensis
GTGTGTGTGTGTGTGTGTGTGTGTGTGTGTGTGTGTGTGTGTGTGAATGAGTGTGTATGGGTGTTTCCCAGTGCTGGGTTGCAGCTGGAAGGGCATCCGCCCTTGCATTTTTAGACGGAAAGATGCATTCTGTTTAAAAGGCCTTTAAGTGTATAAATACTCATCATGGTCACTGTGTGACACACACACACACAAAACGGCCCAGCCACTAATGTACATGAACAAACACACAACTACACACCCTTTTTCTTTTTTCTTGTACACAAGTTGTCCAAATCAAGTGCAATGCAACATCAATGGAATGCAAATTGCAATGCAACATCACATTTTTTCATGCAACTCTAGTTTTGTGTCACGTTTTGATCATAATCATACTACTGAATTATTCTGACGTGCAAAACGTTGTCATATGATTGCATGGCATCTGTTCGGACATCGTGTCACACACACACACACACACACACACACACACACACACACACAAGCAGCGGGTCTGTGGCCTGGTTGAATCCAGCACATCCAGGCTTGAGCTTCGACCCGTGCACACACACATGAGCCCACCTCTAGAGTCCTGAGACACAAGACAGTGCGTCTCCTCCGCGTTGTAAATGTAAGGCAGCAAGGCACCTCATCCAGAGACAAACCAGTGTCTGAAGAGTTCACAGATCCAACCCCGTTCTGCTGGTGTCAGGTCACAGCCTCTCTGACCACAGAGATTTAATGTCTGACTTCTGCAAAATATACATCTGTTAGTCCATCTATGTGCAGCAGGCTTCATAAAGTCACCCGGTGAAGAAAACGCCAGCGATGCATCAGTGTTCGGACCACTGCCGCCAATTGTTCAGGCATTCAATTGATGTTTAAAGGGACAGTGCACCAATTATGTACTCAAACTCATGTCACTCCAAATCTGTTCAATTTAAGGCAAGGCAGTGCAGGTGAACAGAGTAAAGATGACTGGCAAATGTAAATTAAGACAGTTGTTTTGTATTATATGTTATGTTTAAATTTGCAAATTAGAAATTTTATTTAAATATTTAGTAAGTAAACAGGTAAACATTATGCCAAATTCTCAGTAAATACCTTTAGAAATACATATAATTACAAATATATATGAAATTGTATTAATTTTGAAAAAGATTTTTCCCTATTCCAGCCTGATAAATTTTATTCCAAAAAGCACAAAATAAACAAACGAATAAATAATTTGAAGTAATATAAATATTGTGCAAATATATTTATTTTCCTTTATTTCTATTATTTATATATATTGTGTGTGTGAAAGAGAATCATGTTCATAAAAGAAAGATTTTAAAATGTTAAATAAACACTTAAAATTTATTAAACACATGTAAAGATAAGTAATAGTACTAAAGCAGCTCAAAACTGACAAAATATGTGTATAATAAAAGTAATAAATACATATATAATATATATATGTATATACTAAAATATCCTTTTTAATGCATAAACAAAAACCATGAAAGAAATGCAGTTTAAAGCCTCAAAAGAAAATTTTTCTAATCATCTTCCCTTGTGTGCCACAGAACAAAAGGTCACACAGGTTTGGAATGATATGAGGATGAGTAAATGATCACTGTAATGTTAATTTTTGGTGAACTGCCCCTTTAAAGAGCGGTAGCTTGGCAAACACACACACACACAGAAATGGTGCATCTGAAAGGCAGTGATTGAGGCGACGGCCTGATGGACGCAGGATATTCAATGAAGGCACAGCAAGTCATTAGAGTTCAGTGCTGTTGTTTGGCGTTCGGAGGGAAAACAGGCACAGGTCGTCCTCCGTTCCCCTGCGGCAGTGCTAAAAACGCCCCGAACGCAGCCAAAAACACATCCAACGAGACGTGATGAGGAATAACAGTAATAATAAAACCTCTCCGGCTAGTCAAAGTGTAAACGTGCAGTTTAACAGGCACGACTGATTCCCGGTGTGTGGTTTTTTGAGGAAGGACAGACCCGTCTCTGTCTCACTCACGGTCGTCTTGTCTAGCTCGAGTCCGTGTGTGTGTTCAAAGTTCAGTGACGTGTAGCGGGTAACTGGGCGGTGGGTGTGGCGCTAGTGGGGTTTTTAACCGGTGCAGGTGGCATCGGTGGCACAGCAAATGCCCCTCCAGCGGGTAACAGCGATGGCCCTCTTCATCATTCAACTGCAGACCACAATCCTGCAAAACACATATACAGCTGAAGTCAAAATCATTGGCCCTCCTGTGAATTTTTTTCAAATATTTCCCAAATGATGTTTAACAGATTCAGGAATTTTCACAGTATTTCCTATAATATTTTTTCTTCTGGAGAAAGTCTTATTTGTTTTATTTCGGCTAGAATAAAAGCAGTTTTTAATTTTTTAAAACCATTTTAAGGTCAATATTATTCGCCCCCTTAAGCCTTATTTGTTTTGGATTGTCTCCAGAACAAACCACTGTTATACAATGACTTGCCTAATTACCCTAACTTGCCTCTAATTAACCTAGTGAAGCCTTTAAATGTCACTTTAAGCTGAACACTAGTATCTTGAAAAATATCTAGTCAAATATTATGTGCCGTCATCATAGAAAAGTTTAGAAATGTGTTGATAAAAATCTTCTTTCTATTAAACAGAAATTAGGGAAAAATATACAGGGGGGTTAATAATTCAGGAGGGCTAATAATTCTGACTATGGGTGTAATGAGGTATATGCATGGGGACTTTTAATTTATATTAATTGAGCTCCAGCACTTCCTGTAAATCATGTTATGTTCATCATGTTAAGTCATGTTATTACAAAATCGCTGTGTTTAAGATCTGATTCCTGGTAACACTTTAGAATAATGGTCCATTAGTTAATGCATTTACTAACATTAACAAAGTATGAATAATCTTGTAAATTATTAATTAATCATAGTTCAACATTAACTCATGCATTATTAAAATCCAAAGTTGGGCTTGTTTACATTACTTAACGCATTAAGAGTTAATATGAACTAACGATATTTAACTTAACATTAACTAAGGTTAACAAAGATGAATAAATACTGTAATAAATGCATTACTAATAGTTTGTTCATGTTAGTAAATACATGAACTAATGAGCCATTATTTTAAAGTGTTACCTGATTCCTTTAAAAGTCAATGATTATTGATATAAAGTGTTTCACTCCAGACAAGAAGCACTGCATTAAACGACATTGTTCTGCAGCATCTATTTAAAATATGGAAATTTATTTTACCGCAGTATTTTCAATGGAGTTCATTTCGTTTTTTACGCTTGAACAATGTAATAATGTTCGATGGCCGCCCGGCCATCAGTAAGAAGGAGGCGGAGAACCGACAAACTTTTAAATAAATTATTAATAAAAGGGGCTCGGTTCTCCAGACACGCTGCCACTCGATCCTCCACCAGCTGAGAGATCCAACGATGTGCTGGGAGCCCTGTGGAGGAATCTATCCACCCGTCCGTCTTCTGGTGTCCGGCGGCGGTTCTCCTGGCTGGCATTCTCCTCTCCTGGCATTTCTGGTCTCCTGCTCTGCTCCCGCTTCGGTGGATGGATCCAGGCTTTGGCATCATGGCGGACAGGGGTGACTCCGCCGGGCTCTCTGGGATGGCTCCCTTCAGCTCTTTCCCTTCCGGTGGTGAGCCCCGTGTCCCCTGCTCCTCCCCATGCTGGGAGATGGTAGCAGGCAGATCCTTTCCTCGCCAGCCTCAGGCCGCCCCGGCACTCTGGGCAGACGAACGGGTTTCTCCCCTACTCGGGTTAACTCCCGAACACTCTCTCTCCCTCTCAGCGGCGAGGGCAACTGGACAACGTGTCCCTCCTTCTCACGGGTCTCGGCACCACTGTAATAATGTTCGATGGCCGCCTGGCCATCGGGAAGAAGGAGGCGGAGAACCGACGAACTTTTAAATAATTTATTAATAAAAGGGACGGCAGCTCCTCACGGAGACTGCCGTCAAACTGAAAGTAAAATTAAAACATAAGTGTCCAGGCCTGGACCTCTCTCCCCTTCCTCTGCCATCGTTCCTCCTCTTATAGTCCAGAGATCCTTCCGTGGGATTCGGGATTCCGTTCCCACGGCTCTCGGCCCCGCCCCCTCACCACAAACAACTAAATGAATGCTTAAGTCTATTTAACTGATTGTATTTTAATTCAATTACCTTATCGATGCTGTAAAAGGAACATTACGATATTGAAAATAGTCACATTAATCTTTTACCGGAGGTTTATCAGTGGCTGAAAAACACTAGCTGTGATTATGGTCCATTGACAGAAAGACATCTCAGTATACAGTTAATCATCACCCCTGCGGCAGGATGTGTACTGTAAATAAATAATTGAATGCACAACCCATTTGGGAAAATCGACAGCCAGAGGAAGGGAATAAATTAACATGATATGCAATTATGGAAGCTCATTCAACCCTGTTACAAGGCAATTTTGTGCAAAAAAAGAAAAAAGAAAAAGTGAATTGAAAGTCACATTTTAATGAAAAAGAAAAGATTAATTATAATATTAATAATGCAATTTATATAGTTTCATTAATTCTTATTTAACAGTGTATAAATAACATGATACAAATCTTAAGCTAAGCTCAACATGCAGTTTGTTTTCTTAACTTGTTTGCGTTGTGAGGATTTGCAACACGTATGCTGTCAAACCCATGAAGATCATTTTATAATTTGCTGGTGTTTTTTGTAATTGCATATGTTTTCTTAAATTGTAGAGCAGGTGTCACGGTGGTGCAGTGGGTAGCACAATCGGCTTACAGCAAGAAGGTCGCTGGTTCAAGCCGGGGAGAACAACACGGGTTGTTGAACCCAGTACTGGAGGGGAGGGGAGAACATGCAAACTCCACACAGAAATGCCAACTGACCCAGCCGGGGCTCGAACCAGCGACCTTCTTGCTGTGAGGCGATTGTGCTACCCACTGCGTCACCATGCTGCCCATATATATATATATATATATTGTTCTAGTGTTTTTTTTAAATATATTTTAATGAAAAATTTTTTACATACTGTTCCTTTAAGTGAGATTAAACCTGCAACCTTTAGCCAGTAGTTGAGTGTAATATGATGAAGTGTGTCTTACCTCACAGTGATAGCAATCTACATGGTAATCTTTATCCATGGACACCACCCGTATGGTCTCCTCTGAACCCTACCGACACACACACAGCTGGTTAACCTCGGCCAGGACCATGAATTAATTTACATTTTTTAAATGTATGAATAAATTTATTCATAAATGCTCGTACCTGTGCTGGCAGGATGGGCTGGTTACACGAGGCACATTTAGGAGCAAAAACCCTGTGAACAAAAAGATTTTAATATACATATATAATTATATACATATAATGCACATCTACTGTTTATTTGTATCATAAAAAAATTAATTGATGTTTGTTTGAAACTATTAAACTATTTGAATTACTACAAAACTATTTAAAAATCTTTAATCTGAGGGTTAAAATAATCAAAATAATGAGATCACCTTTAAAGTTGTCAAAATTAAGTTCTCAGCAACGCATATTACTAATTCATTCATTCCTTTTCCTACGGCTTAGTCTCTATTTTAGGGGTCGCCACAGCGGAATGAACCGCCAACTATTCCAGCATATGCTTCACACAGCGGATGCCCTCCCAGCTGCAACCCAGTACTGGGAAACACCCATACACCCTCACATTCACACACACACTCATACACTACAGCCAATTTAGTTAATAAATTCACCTATAGCACATGTGTTTGGACTGTGGGGGAAACCGGAGCACCTGGAGGAAACCCACGCCAACACAGGGAGAACATGCAAACTCCACACAGAATGGAGCGACCAGCGACTCAATGGACTCGAACCAGCGACCTTCTTGCTGTGAGGTCACAGTGCTAACCAATGAGCCACCGTGCCACCCCACATTTTAATTATTTAATTATTATTTTAATTATTCAATTAAAATATTTAATTGAATTTGAATATTATAAAACTATTTTTACATTAAATTTAAGTCTTAAAAGTTCAAATAAGAGCATCATTTAAGAGACTTGGTAGAGTCATACACAAATAAAAATAAAGAAGTCCCTCACGTGTGGTAGTCTTTCACACAGTAGATGTTGTTCTCCACGTCCACAGTGAAAGGAACTCCGTCCAGACCCTCCTTACAGATCACACAGCGGAAACAACCAGGATGATACGACCTGCCCAGAGCCTGCAGGATCTACAACACACACACACACAGGTGAATGCACACACATATAGAAACATACATTCATGCGTGCATACACACAACATACACACATAAACACAGACCCACATACCTGCACAGGCACACACACAAACACAGACGCACACACACACACACACGCACACACCCACACATGCACATAAATGCACACACATATAGAAGCACACATTCATATACACACACAACATACACACAAACACAAGCCCACATACATACACACACACGCACACACACATATGGAAGCACACATTCATGCACACACACAATATATACACATAAACACAGGCCCACATACATGCACAGACACACACACAAACACAGATGCACACAGGCACACATGCACACTTATAGAAACACACATTCATGCACGCACACATATAGAAGCACACATTCATGCACACACATAACATACACACACAAACACAGACCCACATACATGCACAGGGACACACACAACACACACAAACACAGGCCCACATACACGCAGACACACACACACGCACGCATGCACACACACACGCATGCACGCACGCACACACACACACACACACGCACAGGTGAGATGGTTGTGGGCTGACTCTGCACTAAAGAGACACAATAACATCATTTCAACATCTATAAATAGACACAAATGACTGAAGCATAAACAGAGGGATGTTTAAACAGATCAAGTTGCTTTGATCATCCATTTTGGGTTTTGGTTTTATTTAAAACAGTAAAACTAAATTACAAGAGTTAAATTCATCAGAGAGCCTTTGAACAACAAGCACAATAATAACAGTAAAGCCTCTTTCTTACCATCTCCATGATGAGGTGTCCACACACAAAGCATTTTTCAGCCGTCTGCTGGAAGCCGGAGTACTACAGAACACAGATATTGTACATATGAATATATTTGACAACACACACTTATTTACAACATACACTAATGTCCAAAATGTTAAAAGTAAGTCTCTTATGTTCATTAAGTGCATGTTCTGCTTGAAATACAGTCAGCTTTCTGTTGGTCATTTATAAAGCCTTGCAGTTCGCAAAATACATATGTTTATGACCTTATAAAACATGCATTCGTTCATTTTCCTTCGGCTTAGTCCCTTATTTATCAGGGCTCGCCACAGCGGAATGAACCACCAACTATTCCAGCATATGTTTTACACAGCGGATGCCCTTCCAGCCGTAACCCAGTACTAGGAGACACCCATACACACTCATTCTCACAAACACACACATACACAGGTTTGTTTTTGTGAATTGTGGGGACATTACATAGGTTTCCATTGTTTTTATACTGTACAAACTATACGTTGTATTGCCCTAAACCCACCCTACCCCTAAACCCAGCCATCACAGGAAACTTTACTTTCTGAAAACAAATCCTTGTGTGTGATTTATAAGCTTTTTGAGAAATGAGGACGTCAGCAATGTCCACATATTTCACCATCTTCTTGTAATACCTGTGTCATACCAATATCATTATACAGATTTGTGTCCTGATATGTCACAAAAACACGTACACACACACACTACGGCCATGAGTTTGGACTGTGAGGGAAACCGGAGCACCCGAAGGAAACCCACGCCAACACGGGGAGAACATGCAAACTCCACACAGAAAGGGACCAGCCGGGACTCGAACCTGCGACCTTCTTGCTGTGAGGCCACAGTGCTAACCACTGAGCCACCGTGCCGCCATAAAACATGCATATTACACATAATAATTACTGCAGAATTATTAATAATAACATTTAGCTAAGAATAAATCGCACTGCCTCATGTTTGATGTCAACAACCTAAATGCCAAAACTGAAATTCACACAGTAATATGAACATAACATATAATTAACTAATATTCAAACTAATATAATAAATAATACATTATTTCGACATTTTACGTTCTTAAAAAGTTAATTATATTTTAATAGCTATGCAATTATATGAAATATTAAACAATAGTATTAAAACAATACTATATATGATTAACTAGCTAAATACATAATATAACGATATATGAAATACAGAATGTCACACTAAACACAAATCACGATTCATGAAAGAAGCGTAATATTATGAAAGGATGCGAGAGATTATTATGAAACTGTTGTTGATTTTAACCATTTTTACACCTTATAGAATAAAATAAGATCTCTGCATCTAATCCTTTTATTTGATACACTGCAAACTAATTTCATGATGAGCTTTTTTGCCCTTTGATGGATTCCTAAAAACATAATATTACACATATTAAACATTAAAAAAACAGATTTTTTTTACAATTATTATTCTATACTTAATAAAGAAAACTAACAAACACAAGTGCATATATATATATTCATTCATTCATTTTCTTTTCGGCTTAGTCCCTCCATTAATCTGGGGTCGCCACAGCAGAATGAACCGCCAACCCATCCAGCATATGTTTCACGCAGCGGATGCCCTTCCAGCTGCAACCCATCACTGGGAAAATATATATATATATATTACATTATATATTACATAATTATACTTATACAAGCATTCATTAATTTTTCTTCGATTTAGTCCCTTATTTATCAGAGGTCGCCACAGCGGAATGAACCGCCAACTATTCTAGCATATGTTTTGCGCAGCGGATGCCCTTCCAGCCGCAACCCAGTACTTGGAAACACCCATACACACTCACATACACTATGGGCAATATTATACAATTATAATATAATATAATATAATATAATATAATATAATATAATATAATATAATATAATATAATATGGCGGTTCATTCCGCTGTGTCGACCCCAGATTAATAAAGGGACTAAGCCGAAAAGAAAATGAATGAATGAATGAATAATATAATATAATATAATATAATATAATATAATATAATATAATTTAATATAATATAATGTCAACTACTCAAACTCAAAAATGATGTAATTCCAAAAACTACCCAAAGAAGTACCATTAATCTACTTGGATAGGTCTCAAGGGGGCGCCGGTGCGCTCTTTCTGAGCCTTTCATTAAACATCAGCCCAGAGTCCCAGATGATCATCAGCACAATTCCTCAAAAGATCATCAGATTTGAGAAAGCGTATGGTTTGCAGAGCCGGTAACTATGAGAACTGCTGGTTAATTTAGCATGAAACATCTTCTTCATTATGAGGCATCAGAGCTCCAAAACACTTTCCTGAGGCCTTCAGAACTTATCTGGTCACCTATGGACCAATTGGCTTACAGTTGAAGACTTATTATTAGCCCTGCTGTGAATTTTTAATTCTTTTTCAAATATTTTCCAAGTGATGTTTAACAGAGAGGATTTTTTAAAACACATTTCTAATCATAATAGTTTTAATAACTCATTTCTAATAACTGATTTCTTTGATCTTTGCCATGATGACAGCACATAATATCTGACTAGATATTTTTCAAGATACTAGTATTCAGCTTAAAGTGACATTTAAAGGCTTAAATATGTTAATTAGGCAAGTTCGGATAATTAAGCAAGTCATTGGACAACAGTGGTTTGTTCTAAAGCCAATCAAAAAATAGTAATTATTAAGGGGGCTAACAATATTGACCTTATTAAAAACTGCTTTTATTCCAGCCAAACTAAAAGAAAAAAGACTTTCTCCAGAATACATAAATATATAAAATACTGTCACTATATGAAAACAATTAAAATTTCACAGGATGGAGAATAATTTTGCCATCAACTGTACACTGCATTGAAAGTACACACTTTATCAATCCTTGCTTTCACTTGGAATCAAACGTTCAACCTTAGTATTACATTTGCAATCAATTTTACTAGTAGTTTACATAATAAAAAATTACAATAAAAAAAAAAAGGAATTTAAAAATGTACACTATAAATTGTAAACCTAGAGAAACTCGAATACATATATATATATATATATATGGGACGATATACAGCCACATCGCACTGCTACGAGTGTGATATTGCGTTTCTACAACAGTTTGACGGCATAATCATGTGTATAATAGGGTTGTCACAATACTGGAATTCGGTACCAATCGATACTGAAGTTTTACAACGGTTTAAACAACCGCAAATCAGCGCTGTTTAAGAACGTGCTCAGTAGCGCTCAAATGTTAGCGAGAAATGGACGTTTTTAAAATTTCAGTATCGATTGGTACCGAATTCCAGTATCGTGCAACCCCTAGTGTATAAAAAAGAAAATCAAACATGAGAGTCTAAAAACCCTTTGTAAGAGGAACTACTTTCTTCCGCCATTCATACACATCTGCAGCTGATGTCAGAACAGCAGAAACCATTGCTCATTCACTAACGTCACTTTAGAGCTAGTGTTTGAATGATTCTCTAGCGTAATGTCTAAAGTGAAGACAAAACAGGAGATTTTACTCACATTTTAAGATTATAAGGCTGAACAGCATGAAATGCCATCAGTCTACAGAGATATCTCCCAGTATTTCTCTGTTGCAATCGGGAGATCATAATATCACTATGGTATAAATACAGCACTACAACATACAAAAGAGAGAGATCGACTTAGAAAGTCATTTACCTGTTTATAATGATTTGATCAGCTGTAGTTTGAAATTATGCTGTTTTTCTTTTAGGGCTTATTATGCTGTCTCTGTCACCATCTTGTGGATGAACATCGTCAACCGTCTTTGCTCAAAGATGACATGCTGTCTCTCAGGAATTATAAATATTTTAAAATAGGCACTATCCTTACAAATAAACTGCATAGTTGCAATCTAAACAACTAAATTCTCCACTAAAAAAGCCTCAAAAGTACATTATGTTGTCCAACAGCAGCAATATTGGTCAAACTGTAGAGTGTCCTCTGCTTGTGCTGTATGTGGGCGGAGTAATACACAAGGGTGAAGGGTGAAGAGGCTGGACGAGTGCTGTTATTTGCAGAATATCGCACGGCTATCAACCAATCAGATTCAAGGACCAGACAGAACTGTTGTATAAATATATATTTATAAACATTTGAAAGTATAATTTTAAAATAATCCTTTAAATTGAATAAATGGTTATAAAAGTGTAATTAAATAAACAAAGCATAAAAATGCTAAATTCTGACCTACAGTCTGGACTGTCATGTTAATGTCCAACAACAACATGTAAAACAACATCCGAAAAATCAACCATTAGACAGATTTCCTGCATGATGGATCTGCTGTCTGGTAATAATACTGACCATAAAAATTATTTTTTTTAAATCCTTTAATTCCAGCCAAACTAAAATATAATAACAAAATATAATGTGCAAATTTCCTTGTTCTATTAAAAATCACTTGGGAAACATTTAAAAAATCTAATTTCACAGGATGGCTAATAATTTTGCCTTCATCTGTACACTGCATTGAAAGTACACTTTTTTAATCAATCCTTCGCTTTCCCTGGGAATCAAACCCACAACCTTAGTATTCATTAGCACCGTGTTCTACTATGTGACCCACAGGTCTTAAATAAAGACTCAGGTCCTGAATGGAGGACAGGTTGCAGGGGTCTTAAATCTAGAAACGCCCCTGAGGGGAGCCATCTGTCCAGGGACAGGGTTTTGATCTGGTTACCGGGGTGTGGAGGGTTTGGAGGAGTAAAGATCTCCTCAAACAGACACTCTATGGAAATGAGAGGCAAAGGCCACAGCAGATCCTGGCAGTCTATTGTAGGAACCAAAGGCTAGATTTTAACGACGTGGATCTCTGCGTCCGGCTGAGGAACGCGGCTCATTCCTCTGCGGTGACATCAGCGCTCTTTTCAGCAGTGTGTGTGCTGCTGTTTGTGTGTGTGTTGTGGGCCAGCAGGTAGGGTCGGGAGGGACCGATCAATACCAGGAAACCCCCACCAGCCTGTAAGACTGACCATCTGCTGGACCCCAACGGCGGGTTAGAGACGTCAGCAGAAGAGCAGTTTTGGGCTAGAGCATGAAGTGGCTTATGGCCAATATTGTATTGTATTGTATTGAATTGTATTTAGAGCTGTCAAATGATTAATCACGATTAATCACATCCAAAATATTTACATAATATGTGTGTACTCAGTGTGTATAGATATAGTGTGTATATAAACAAAAAATATATAAAATACAAAAAAAAAAAAAAAACAATATTTACATGTATATTTATATATAATTTGTATTACATGTAAATATTTAACATAAATGTAAATAAACATTTTCTCAAATATATATATATATAGACATCCTGAATGAAAACCTGCTTCAGAGTGCTCTTGACCTCAGACTGGGGCGACAGTTTATCCTCCAGCAGGACAATGACCCAAAGCACAATGCCAAAATATCAATGGAGTGGCTTCACAACAACTCGGTGAATGTCCTTGAGTGGCCCAGCCAGAGCCCAGACCTAAATCCTATTGAACATCTCTGGAGAGATCTGAAAATGGCTGTACACCATCGCTTTCCATCCAACCTGATAGAGCTTGAGAGGTACTGCAAAGAGGAATGGGCAAAAATTCCCAAAGACAGGTGTGCCACGCTTGTGGCATCATATTCAAAAAGACTTGAGGCTGTAATTGTTGCCAAAGGTGCATCAACAAAGTATTGAGCAAAGGCTGTGAATACTTATGTACATGTGATTTTTATTTTAAATAAATTTGCAACAATTAAAAAAAATATTTTATGGGGTATTGTGTGTACAATTTTGAGGAAATAAATGAATTTAATCCATTTTGGAATAAGGCTGTAACATAAAAAAATGTGGAAAAAGTGAAGCGCTATGAATACTTAGTGAATGCACTGTAAATATATCAAAAACTCTATTTTTTATTAGTAATATGCATTACATTAAGAATTGAATTTTTTTTCACCCTTTTGTTTCCAGATGTTTTAAATTAGATTTTATTTACACAGATTTTTTTGTTTCCAGACTTTTAAATAGTTGTATCTGAGCCTAATATTATCCTATCATATATTTATGCAAAAAAAATTATAATTCTAAATGACAATGTTTTTATGTTAAATTTGCAAGAAATTTCACCAGCAGTTTACATAATAAAACAAAAATTAAGATAAAAAATAATATTTAAAAAAACATACTACACTATAAACTGTAAATTTTGAGGACATTTTAAGTGGTCTCTTAATTTATAATAATAAATATAAAAGATAAACATTTGAAAGTACAATTTAAAAACGATCATTTAATTTATATATACAATTATAAAATGCCATTAAATGAACAAACATCAAAACACTGATATACTGATGATGCAAAATACTGAAATACACGATACTACAGTCTGGACTGTCATGTTAATGTCCAGCGGTAAAACAAGATCAGGAAAATCCACAATTTGACAGGTTTCAGTCAGGATGTTGACTGATGGATCTGCTGTGTGTTTGGCTTCAGGCAGAATAAGATCTGAGGAGGTGGGCGGAGCTACAGCATCTGTTCTCCCAAGAGACTTTGACATCCATCCATCCATCCACTAATGAGTGCTAATCAATACAACCCTGCTCTCTACTTCCCTCTTAGGAAACATTCAATTAAATGAAGTATTACAGGCACTACAGCTGCTGTAAGCCTGTCCCTATAGCACGATCTGATCTACAATAGCAGGACAATGCCTGACAGGGACAGATACAGGTATTTATTAACCCTATAAAGCCTGCTGTGTCGTCTTTGATGATCAAATGGGACCTCTAAATTATCAACAGATTTACTAGATGACATGTTTCGGCCAATCTGCTTTGCTACATGCACTGTACACTGTAAAAAATATCAGTAAATTAACAGTTTCACGTGTTTTGTGATTCATGTTTTTATTTTTTTTCTCGTTTATTTATGTTTATGAATTGCATTTTGGGATCTTAATCTTGCTTACAACAATTGTTAACCTTAAAAAGTTTTAAAAAGTGGCTTTTATGAACATGTGTAATAGTTTGCAGTGCTATATTGTCTGGGTTGGTGTTGTATATCACGCTACAGAAACCTTGTAATAAACTGCCAGCACATTTTCTGCTATTTTACAGACTTATTTCACTATATATTATTATTTAATACACATTATATTATTTCAAACGACTAAAATGTCAATAAAAGTCACTTTGTTGAACTGTAGAGTTGAATTTTCAACATCAAAAGTCGACAGAGCAGAGATCGACATCCAAATGTGACTGTACTTTTGATCAAATAAATGCAGCCTTACTGAGCAAAGGAGACTTCTTTCAATAACATTAAGAAACACTTTGACCCCAACCTTTTGAATGGTAGTATGTTTTATTTATTTACTTATTTATTTAAATAGATATTTCTGGATTTCGATTGCAATGATCATACTCACCAGGAAGTCTTCTTCACAGTACACTTTTCCATTAACATTATAGAAAGCCTTTCCTCGTAGCCTCCGTCCTGAAAAAAACAAACGAAGAGAAATTAATAAAATGACACTATCATGTCATAAGTTTGATCTTCTGTGCCTCAGGAAGAAACTCTGTGACTTCCTGCTGTGTATTTATAAACAGCTCCCACAACAAACAAGCAATTATTTTTAATTGCCAACATCATAAGACTGAAAGTATGAAATATGTTTTTATCTTTGGTGTATATTAAGTGAACAGCTGTGTTCATTCCCACAACACAAACCACCAGGCGGCCACAGACATGTTTACTGACCATCTGATGCATCATGCACCCAAAAAATGCATTAAAAGCTTCATTCTGACTGGCTCTTTTCAAAGTCTAAGTCAAAATCAGCTTTACTGTCAATTCTGCCACATGTATAGACATATAATCATTCATTTTCCTTCAGCTTAGTCTCTGATTTATCAGGGGTCGCCACAGCGGAATGAACCGCCAACCATTCCAGCATATGTTTTACGCAGCGGATTCCCTTCCAGCTGCAACCCAGTACTGGGAAACACCCATACACGCTCACATTCTCACACACACACTCATACACTACGGCCAATTTAGTTCATCCAATTGACCTATAGAGCATGTGTTTGGACTGTTGGGGAAACCGGAGCACTCGGAGGAAACCCACGCCAACACGGGGAGAACATGCAAACTCCACACAGAAATGCCAACTGACCCAGCCTGGACTCAAACCAGCGACCTTCTTGCTGTTAGGTGACACAGTCATAGCCACTAAGCCACCATGCCACCCGTATAGACATATAGAGAATTGAAATTACATTACTCTCACACTCTGGGTGTATACACTGTAAAAAATTATTAATTTAATAATTAATTTTAAAAAAATTGTTGATAAAGCCGGAAAAAAACTTGGTTTATGTTAAGAGGGTCTTTAAAAACTTTTTATAAAACATGGAAACCATTGTTGAATTATATTGATACTACTGATCTTGAAGCAGAAGAGGAATAATCGCTTTTTTGTACATTTACTGTATTATTTAATAACTACATAATTTTATTTGTATTATTTATTTATTTATTTTAAATGATCATTTGTACTTGGTTGTGTTGTATGGTTATGATGATGGGGTGGTATAAAAATCAGAACAGTGTTATTACTTATTTTTTTATGATGTATCTGCACAAAATGTTTACACTGTAAAAATGCTGGGTCAATGCAGGAATTAAGTTAACTTATTAGTTTTTACAAATTTAAGTTGATTGAACATAAAACAAATAAGTTGTTCCAAAAAAAATCTCAAGAATTGTGTTGTTATTAATTGTATTTTAAATTCAATTGTATTTTTTCACCCTTAATTGGGATAGGACAGTGGAGGTTACAGACAGGAAAGTATTGGGAGCAGAGAGAGGGGAAAGGGTCGGCACAGGACCTCGAGCCGGGAATTAAACTCGGGTCGCCGTGAGCACCACGGTGCTATATGTCGGTGCATTTAACCACTAGGCTATTGGCGCCGATGTTTCAGCTCATTTTAAATAAGTTATTTGAACAAACACCAAACTTAATATTTTTGAGTGTATACACTGTAAAAAAAATTGACTCAACTTAAAATTGTAAAGCAACTTAGGCTGCACAGTTTTTTTGAGTTGACTCAATCAACTTAAATTCAGTCAACTACAGTACTTGGGTTAAAAGTTGAATCAACTCAAAAAAAAAAAAAGCTGCAGCAAATTGCCTTACAATTTTAAGTTGAGTTAATTTATATTTTTTACAGTGTAATTGGCAAAAAATGGTTTAGTTGAATCAAACTAACTTTTCTAGTCATCTCAAAAGTATTAAGTTAAACTTTGCATAACTTAAGAAAATTTGCTGAAACCTGGTTAAATTATTAAAATAAGTTAAAGCAACATAAAAAATATTTGTCATTACATTTTTTACAGTGTACAAATAACTCAAACACAACAAGAGGAATGTAAATATACAATAAATACAAATAATTTGAGTTAAAAAAAAATACAAAATCTACAAAAAATACTATAGTATACTATAGAGTGCCAATAAGAGTGCAGTGCAATAACACTTTGATTGTTAAAGTGACAGAGCTATTTTTACAGTATATAATAATAATAATTCATGCCGTAATCTAGAATCAGGATGCACAGATTTATGCCAGCCTGCAAAAACAAATGCAAACTATCTAAGTGGGTGTTTTTGTTGGCCAGAAGATACAGCTAGTATAACTGCACAAGACTGAGACCTCTGTATCGCATTCAAAAA
>CAIGQV010018227.1:2120588-2154517 GCA_903798115.1 Danio jaintianensis
TTAAGGAAGAACTCCTTTCATTTCGACGTATTATTTCTTAAAACAAGACCATATTTTTTGCTTGTCTACAAAATGCTTCTTGATTCAAGACTTTTTAGTTATTTGGACTAGAAACAAGACAAAACATTTGTGTAAGAAAAGCATTTTGTTGAGTGTGAGTGTGTTTGTCTATGTCATGACTGTTACAGTTCTGGAAAAGTGAGTCGTGACAGAGAGAGAGAGAGCGAGAGAGAGAGAGAAAGAGATGGAGGAATAAACGAGTGCATTCCTCTCTCTTTGATGAGGAGCAGGCGGGTGCAGCTCTGGACGTGACAGAAAGGCTCAATTATACATGAAGAGAGGAGGAAAAAGCCTCTCATTCCACAAATGGACAGAACATCAGATAATAAGTTAAATATAATAGTGTATACCAACAGAACTATATATATACTGATAGAGCTATTTATAGAACACAAAACAGAATGATATATAATAGTGCTGGGCAACGTGATTAATCACATCCAAAATAAAAGTTTGCATTTACAAATGTATGAGTGTATACTTATTACACAAATAATAATAATATACTATTTTGTAAGATACTAGTATTCAGATTAAAATGCAGTTTAAAAAGCTTAACCAGGTTAATTAGTTTAACTAGGCTAATTACAATTATAATTTTGAATAATTTTGCCTTCAATATATATATACAGTTGCAATCAGAATTATTAAACCCCCTGAATTATTAGTCCCCCTGTTTATTTTTTTCCCCAATTTCTGTTTAACGGAGAGAAGATTTTTTCAACACATTTCTGAACATAATAGTTTTAATAACTCATTTCTAATAACTGAACTCTTTTATCTTTGCCATGACGACAGTAAATAATATTTTACTAGATATTTTTCAAGATACTAGTATTCAGCTTAAAGTGACATTTAAAGGCTTAACTAGATTAGTTAGGTTAACTAGGCAGGATAGGGTAATTAGGCAAGTTATTGTATAACGATGGTTTGTTCTGTAGACTATCAAAAAAAATATTGTATAATATTTTAAATATAAATTAAAAACTGCTTTTATTCCAGCTGAAATTAAACAAATAAGACTTTCTACAGAAGAAAAAATATTATCAGACATACTGTGAAAAATTTCCTGAATCTGTTAAACATAATTTGGGAAATATTTGAAAAAGAAAAAAAATTCAAAGGGGGTTTAATAATTCTGATTGCAACTGTATATATATATATGGGGCGTCATGGTGGCGCAGTGGGTAGCACGTTCGCCTCACAGCAAGAAGGTCGCTGGTTCGAGCCTCGGCTGGGTCAGTTGGCGTTTCTGTGTGGAGTTTGCATGTTCTCCCCGTGTTCGCGTGGGTTTCCTCCGGGTGCTCCGGTTTCCCCCACAAGTCCAAAAACATGTGGTATAAGTGAATTGGGTAGGCTAAAATTGTCCGTAGTGTATGTGTGTGAATGAGTGTGTATGGATGTTTCCCAGTGATGGGTTGCAGCTGGAAGGGCATCCGCTGCGTAAAACATATGCTGGATAAGTTGGTGGTTCATTCCGCTGTGGCGACCCCTGATTAATAAAGGGACTAAGCCGAAAAGAAAATGAATGAATGAATATATATATATATATATATATATATATATATATATATAGAGAGAGAGTGCTCCGCATAATTGAGTACAGCCCATTTTGAAAATGAATATTTTTCTCCATTTCTCAGTGAATATAGGCAATGTATTTTGGTGCATTTAAACAAAACAGATTTATTAAACAGATATATTTATTAAAATAATATTTTAGTCACCAAACATATTTAGAAATCGAAAAATAATACAATTAAATTCAAGCAAAATATTGCAAATACAAATTACAACCTACAAAATTTCTACTTTCAAGAAAAACAATTTCTTGATTTTTCTTCTTTTTTTGATTTGTAAAACTAGTTTTCGGACCGTTATCATAAGTTATTTTGTTATTTTGTAAGTTATTTTTTTATTTGAACAACAAAATGATCAAATAATACAAAGATAGAAAGAATGAAAATGAGCATGACAGAACAATAGACAGACAGACACAAATATATTAAGAAATTAAGATTTTTTACAATTCTTAACAGGATACACCTGCTAAAGTGTTAGTGGTTGAGTGTAAATGAAACGCTGCATCATCTGCTGTTGTCATGACACTCAGCACTTTTGTTTTCCCTCATCGAAGCATAGGAATCAATTACAGCAGTGATTAATTGCAGAAATGTGTGATCATGAACACTTCTGCTTGTAAGAAGTAACTGGCACTTCACAGATATATTGTGATCTATTGCCTTCAGTCATGATCCCTAAAAAAATAACGTTCCTAAAATTAAATAATAAGCATATTCAAAAAAAAATTTATAAATAAAAAATATATATTAATAAAAGGGCTGCACGGTGGCACAGTGGGTAGCACGTTCGCCTCACAGCAAGAAGGTCGCTGGTTTGAGCCTCGGCTGGGTCAGTTGGGGTTTCTGTGTGGAGTTTGCATGTTTGCATGTCCCCGTGTTTGTGTGGGTTTCCTCCGGGTGCTCCGGTTTCCCCCACAGTCCAAAGACATGCGCTATAGGGGAATTGGGTAAGCTAAATTGTCCATAGTGTATGTGTGTGTGTGTGTGTGTGTGAATGAGTGTGTATGGATGTTTCCCAGTGATGGCTTGCAGCTGGAAGGGCATCCGCTGCGTAAAACATATGCTGGATAAGTTGGCGGTTCATTCCGCTGTGGCGACCCCAGATTAATAAAGGGACTAAGCCAAAAAGAAAATGAATGAATGAATAAATTAATTAAATAAATAAATACATTTTTAAAAAATAAAGCCATTATATGATTATTAGTCCCTTAATTAATTAAAGATTAATTAATTAAGGGACTAATAATTAAGGGACTAATTAATCAACCCCATTAATCTGGGGTCGCCACAGCAGAGTGAATCGCCAACTTATCCAGCATATGTTTTATGCAGTGGATGCCCTTCCAGCTGCAACCCATCACTGGGAAACTCATACACTACTGCCAATTTAGCTTACCCAATTCACCTATAGCGCATGTCTTGTGGGGGAAACCGGAGCACCCGGAGCAAACCCACACCAACACGGGGAGAACATGCAAACTCCACACAGAAACGCCAACTGACGCAGCTGAGGCTCGAACCAGCGACCTTCTTGCTGTGAGGCAACAGCGCTACCCACTGCGCCACCGCGCCGCCACCTGCAGTCACTACTTTATTTATTTTTTCCTGTCTATGGTGATTGGCTAAAGTAGAATAATTTATTCCGTGATTGTGAAGTGAAGTGAAGTGAAGTGATTGTCCAGTACTTCCCACAGGTTTGAAATATACTTGCAGTGGTAGCCAGATTGAAACACACATTTTACCCTCATCACATACCTGTAAATAGTTAACTATTTAATAATAATAATAATAATTCCTTACATTTATATAGCGCTTTTCTAGACACTCAAAGCACTTTACACAATGGGTGGGATCTCCTCATCCACCACCAGTGTGCAGCATCCACCTGGATGACGCGACGGCAGCCATATTGCGCCAGACCGCACACCACACACCAGCTGATTGGTGGAGAGGAGAGAGGAGAGGAGCCAATTATCATATGGGGATGGTTAGGATGCCATGATGGACAGAGGCCAGTGGGCAGATTTGGCCAGGATGCGACATTTGCGACAAACAAAACATAAATTGGTTTTTAACAATATTTTTTATTTATTATGACACTGTTAACCGTTTGTTTTCAATGGGTTAAAGTAAAAAAAAAAAAAAAGACTGTTGAAATAAAATAAAAAAAGAAATCCACTATTTCTTATACTTTTATGCTATTCAGGATCCATCTGCACACACTGACAGGTAAAATCTGCTTCTCTCTCTCATTCAAGTTCAAAGCAAACTTGAATGCCAAAGCATTTTAGATATGTATAAAATATGTAATATATTGACATCAAATTAATAAAATATACAGCAAATGAAAAATAAATGACAGAAAAAAGGAATAAAAACAGAAAATATCTCAAAAAATTATATTAATTACAAGAATAAAAACATGGTGAATCTGTTGATTAACCATTTCTACCGATGTACAAATATTTTGCAGCCAGTTTAGGTATCATTTCGTGTCATTCTCGCCATGTATTTAGTCGTTTGAGTTGTTTAGCTTAAACAATTAAATATTTAATGTTTAAACAATTAAATATTTAATGTTTCTCTCGCAGCTGTGCGCATGCAGTCAGCTGTGAAGCCAAGCGAAAGTAGGCTTAAATAAGAAAGTAATGCAAAAACGCATACCTTTATTAACGACGGCTTTGGAAAGCGAAAGCAAAAGCCGAATCCTGGACAAATCCCGGACATTTTAGGAGATTTAGAAAGCCTGGCCGGACTCATTTTTCAAGTCCCAAAAAAGTCACGTCTCTGTGGGTCCTGTGGGTCTCTGCAGCATGTGAGATTGTCTGTTGGAGTGCTGACGGTTGTCGCGAACACAGGATAAACAGTACGAAACGGGGTAAACGAGAGAAGATTTTCCACTACTTAATCGATCGCGGATGTTTGGTTATATTGGGCGAATACAAATAAGTGTAAAAGTATGATAATAATGTGTCATTAAATATACTTGGGCGGCCGTTAATATACCTGGGCGG
Source organism: Danio jaintianensis (assembly GCA_903798115.1). Classification (NCBI taxonomy): domain Eukaryota; kingdom Metazoa; phylum Chordata; class Actinopteri; order Cypriniformes; family Danionidae; genus Danio; species Danio jaintianensis. The sequence continues at coordinate 2,125,246 of CAIGQV010018227.1, forward strand.
GCCGCCCAAGTAAAGTCTATGCGTGGGAAGCACTGTTGTCCAATCAAATCACACATAGAAAAACAACCTCAAGACACAGAAGACACAAAATCATTAAACACAATGAAATCGCCAAATGGCCTTAAACAGTACAGAATGTTACGTTTTCACACACAAACTGCATGTAAACGCATCAACCTTTCACAGTGTAATACTCCCTACGCACTACTCTTGAGTACTTTTAAAGAGCCTACTTTTGACTTATACTTTGAGTAATATTTACAACAACAGATACTTTTACTCTACTTGCACTACATTTTGGGTAAGTTTTACTCGAGTATGATTTTTCAATACCACCACTGCATACTGTACCCACCCATTTTGACTCATCTCACAAAAATAAAATGAGGAAATAAAGTCCCTCATTGAACTAGACTTTTTAAACACAACACATGATTTATGTTCCTTCTTCTTCACTCCTAAAACATTTCAGTGGCTCGTGATTACACTGGAGTACTTAAGATCAACCACAGCAGCTTATTCATCACAGAAAAGCCAAACATCCACAAACACACTCCAACGTCACACTAGAAAGTTCCTGTGAACTTCAAGAGCCCATTATGTCCTTAAAAGAGGCTTCCAGTTCCTCCCAGACCGCATCCGGTTTACTGGCCCTCTTTCTTCCAGAAAACAATACATGTACAGCGATGGCTAGCATTACGTGTAAATTATCTTGCCTGGCTGTAAAGCGTGAGGAAACTGTATCTGTGCTGAGGGGAAAAGAGAGTGAAAGAGAGAAAACTGAATTTTCTTTACAGTAGCGCCGTGATTTCTCTATGGTTTACAGAGGAAACAGGAGAGCGGAGGACGCATCAGGTGACGGACCTGCCCTGTGGCACACACACACACACAAACACCTGAGCGCACATATACACGACACACTCAAACACAAATACACATGAACTCTAGGACACTACATGCACATGTGGCATGTGATCGGCCCTATTGGTGTGCTAAATTAAATCCTATTGGTGTGCTAAGCCGAACCCACGCCAACACAGGGAGAACATGCAAACTCCACACAGAAATGCCAACTGACCCAACCGAGGCTCGAACCAGCGACTTTCTTGCTGTGAGGCGATCATGCTACCCACTGCGCCACTGTGACGCCCCAGTTTATTATTATTATTATTATTATTAAAATACAAATAAATAGAGTCTCATCCATTTCTTTTTCATTTTAGATGCATATTTAATTCACTTATATAAGTTATATATAATATACATATATAATTCTAATCAAATGCGTTTTAATACCATTCTAGATGCACAATTGTTGTATTTCAGAAGAATACTTCTAAATAACTGCTTTTTTTCTACATAAATCTTCCATTTTAGTAACAAAACACAATTCTCAGATTTTATATTCTTTTCAGATTTTATTATATTCTTTTATATATATATATATATATATATATATATATACACTTCATGAGCATACTTCTAAATGTACACATGTAATGAGTGTTATTAATTCTAATTAAATGCATAATTCTTCCATTTTAGATGCATGTTCTAATTAAATACATAATTCAGGAATTTTATCAGTACAGTCACTGCCGGAGCAAAAGGCCTAATGGACCTCTGCCGATACCAAACACACATGCTTTAGACAAAAATAGATAAAACCAATATGTTTTAGACACATCAAACCAGCAGGAGTGTGTGTGTGTAGAAACTCACCACAGGAGCAGCAGGTAAAGCAGTTTGTATGATAAAGGTTCCCCATCGCCTGACATGCTTGACTCGCTCCATAAACACCTTTACCACACTTTACACAGATACCTGCAGGAGAACACACACACACACACACACACATTACCATCACAAACTGGTCAAGGAACATACAATCCCTGACCTTAAAGAGCACTCAAAATTACTCTACTTGCAGACAAAAAGAGTTTGAATAATACTAAATACCTTTGACATATCTAGACTTTGTTGGTTTGATGAACATTCGTCTGACAGTGATGACATGTAGTTCAATGATATATAAAAGTGCTCACAATAAATAAATAAATTAATAAATAATTTAATAAGTTTCTTAATGGGTTCAAAAATGTGTTAGAAAATAAATACCAAACAGCTTTTTTTTTTAAAAGCCTTTTTTACAAATTGGCATTAACATGGTTTCAGTAGGTTTCACCAATTGAACTTTAAGAGTTTGAAAGATGTTTTAAAACCATTGACCATTTATAATTTAAAATATAAAGTTGGTGGTTCATTCCGCTGTGGTGACCCCAGATTAATAAAGGGACTAAGCCGAAAAGAAAATGAATGAATGAACTAAAAATATATATGTATTAAATATGGGCGGCGCGGTGGCTCAGTGATTAGCACTGTTGCCTCACAGCAAGAAGGTCCCTGGTTCGAGTCCCGGCTGGGCCAGTTGGCATTTCTGTGTGGAGTTTTGTTTTTATATATATATAATTTTCACCTTTTATTGAGATAGGATAGTGAAGGACAGACAGGAAAGTATTGGGAGCAAAGAGAGGGGAAGGATCGGCATAGGACCTCGAGCCGGGAATTGAACTCGGGTCGCTGTGAGCACTATGGTGCTATATGTCAGCGCACTTAACCATTAGGCTATTGGCGCCGACTCTGTGTGGAGTTTGCATGTTCTCCCCGTGTTGGCGTGGGTTTCCTCCGGGTGCTCCGGTTTTCCACACAGCCCAAACACATGCACAGAAGAGCCGAAGAAAAATAAATGAACGAATGAATATAATAAATATGTCTATTTTATTCTTCTTAATTATATACTTAACTATTAATATATAAATTAGAATAATAATTAATAAATAATAGATTTATCTGATCAATAATAAATATATCACATAATAAAACATAGGCAATGTCTCAAGATTACTTGCAACTTTATAAAAATTTTTATTTAAGTCAATTAAATTATTCATATGTAGTTCTTCTGAAGACAAAAAAACAAAACAGTTTGTGGGGGTGTTCAATGGACATGATTAAAATGATTGAAGATTTAGAATACAATACTTTTCTGTATTTTCACAATTGATTTTTTGTTGATGTTCAAAAAAATACTTAAAGGGATAGTTCACCCAAAAATATACATTTACTCACTATTATTTAAGTGGTTCCAAACCTTTATGGGTTTCTTTCTTCTGATGAACACAAAAGAAGACACTTTGAAGAAAGCTGAAGGCCTGTAACCATTGACTTGCATGGTAGGAAAAATAAATGCTATGAAAGTCAATGGTTACAGGTTTCCAGCATTCTTCAAAATATCTTCTTTTGTGTTCAACAGAAAAAAACACGTAAATTTTAATTTTTGGGTGAACTATGCCTTTCAAAAGTGCTTTATAATCAAATAGCAATTCAATTATGCCTTAAATAAACACAGATTGTGGGAAAGAGGGATTTAAGAGTGATTTAAAGTTTAAAAGTTCATCAGTCATTGCAGTTATACATCAACTGCTCGGCATCATGGGAGAGTGAGTCAGCAGCACTAATGCCTGCAGACTTTCGCTTAAGATGGCCTCCGCTGGGGTCACATTCCAGCCCGGGCCACGGTCGGCACCTAAACGTGGTCACAGTGAGGTCATCAGTGCATCATCATCATCACCCTGACCAATGACCAGCCAACCAGACACTGCCCACGTCAAATTATCAACAACCTGATAACTGTTTGATGAGACACTAGGCTTCTATCAGATTTTCTTGTTGCGATTAACTCTTTCCATGGCAGCATTTGATTTTTTTATCTTATTGTTTTTAAAAGTTGCATGCGCTATAGGTGAATTGATGAACTAAATTGGCCGTAGTGTATGTGTGTGTGAATGAATGTGTATGGGTGTTTCTCAGTACTGGGTTGCGGCAGGAAGGGCATCCGCTGTGTAAAACATATGCTGGAATAGTTGGCAGTTCATTCCACTGTGCGACCCCTGATGAATAAATGGTCTAAGCCAAAGAAAAATGAATGAATAAATAACCAAGCTACTGTTAAACAAAAAGAGTCTTTTCATTTTATCTTCATGTGTTTGGATTTTATCGCTACTTGAATGCAGATGGGTTTCATAAAAAAATGCTACATTTTTAGCAAGAAAAACATTTGACAATGTCTCATTTATGAAATATTTTTTTGCAAAAACACATTAGTCAAAAAACATTTGATAAAGTCTCATTAATGAAACATTTTTAGCAAAAAATTTTTTAACAAAGCATCAATGAAACTTTTAGCAAAAAAAATGTAGAATCTTTTTTGACAAAGTCTCATGAATGAAACATGTTTAGCAAAAAAACAAATGGTAAAAAAAAAAACAGTTGACAGTCTCATTAATAAAACGTTTTAGCAAAAAAACTGTCAAAAAAATTTGACAAAGTCTCAATCATTTTGAGCAAAAATACACTAGTAAAAAAATTTTTTTCACAAAGCCTCATTAGTAAATATTGGTTAATGTAATAATATCAACAGTAATAAAATAGCCAGATTATTGTTATTGTGCATGTTAAACTTAATTAAAACTTATTTTATTACTAATCAACTCCATTTAATAAAATCATTGAAACTTTTGATTTTAATGCGGCATTAGGCATTAACTAAGAAATCAACAATCAGATTAATAAATGCTTTTGTGTGTGTGGTTGTCATTACATTGACTATATGTATATATATGATTGACACCCAGTCGTTGAACTAGGTATTGCAGTCCGAGTTCAAAACACTTCTTTTTCACCCAACTACATGCAAATGCATGTGTCCAGATTGACGACACCAACAGGAGCATGCCTGACTATCGAGCCTACACCGCAACAAAATTAATTTTTGTTCCCAGAATCCCATGTTAAAGGAGTTCATGTCCAAACCATCACCTGATGTTTCTATTTTAGAAACTATTTCGATTTCTCATGGCTCAAAAACTGCAAAAACTTCTATGACAACAATCACCTTAGATTATGATTACTGTGTACTGATTATGTGCTTTTTTCAGTGTTAAATGCTACCAATGTGAGTTTGAATAGTATTTTACGTGACATTTATTGCCACACGTTTTGGTCGCGGACGTATATACATTGATGCAGCCTTCAAGACTGAAATGTAATTTGGTGTGTTGGAAATCAAGAGTGCTAAAATATTATTGGTTAAATTGGCAGTGGGCTGGTTATAGAGACCAAAACACAGACAGACATTCTGACAGTGAACGCACATTTTCAAAGCAGACATTTGCATTGTTAAGTATGTTCACTTAGCATGTTTCTTAAATATCTACAAACATATTATGGTATTTTTATGCTTTAGAAGAGTGAAAAACTTACATACAGCACCTTTAACTGATGTAAAAACATATAGAGCCTTAATGTACAGAGTTAATCAACAAAAGGCATATAAATAGTCACAGAATTTTCAAAGTCGTAGGAAAATAAACTACGTTTGAAAATAAATAGCCTATTAGGTATTCAAGCATTTAGTGCTGTTATTAACAACCACTGCCAATTCAACAATCTGAATATTACGAAAAGACACTCTAAAGGTTTAAATAATAAATAATTATTCACTGTATGTTGAAGTCCCCACAATATCAATATTTTGCATGCTCATTATCACAATATATTGAATTATTGAATATTGGCATACATCTATAGGACACAAAGTTATTCAGTGCTTAATGATTGAAGAAAAAGTTGCTTAATTAACATAAAACTCATTCGTGCGTGTGATAACAGAAGAGAAACACATATATAAGCTCTCGGTGACTCAATGGTTAACTCATCAAGATAATTATAGCGTCATCGAGAGGGAATTTCATGTTCCAGAATGCAGCACTTCTGATCTAATGGTGTTTGTATAAGTCCCGGCAGGGGTTCGCATTTTCTACATCGGATACGGCTGAGAGGTGTGGCTGTACAAACCTCCACAACTGCTGCACAATAAAAAGCTATGATAATAACTGCTGCACAATAAAAAGCTATGATAATAAAATAATTTAAAATAAAGCACAATCATAAACAGCAATTGTCCACACCAACAACTGGCCAAAACAACTTCATGCGTTAAGTCGCTTTGGATAAAAGAGTCTGTTTAATGAATAAATATAAATCTAAATGAAAATGTTGACTACACACCAACTTTGGAAACATTGTGCATGTTTTAAATATATATTTTTAAAATAATTAATGAATAAATGCATTTTTAAAGTAGATTATCTTTAATTTTACAAAAAAAATTAACAAAAAATTAATTAACAAAAAAGTTTCTGCTAAAATAAATAAACATTAAATAATATAAATTCTACAAAAATGTATAATGCAAATGACTCTAATAAAATAACTCTAAAAACCATTATTTGCACAAAGAACTAAAACTTCATTTAACCTGACAACACACTTTTTTATTAAATATCATTTAAAAAATAATGAATTAATAAATACAACAGAACATTTTCACAACAGAATTTCTTTAAAGTTATTTTTATAAAATAGAATTTAATTAAATTAGATTTTATGTTAATTAAAATATTATATAAGTAAAAGAAATGCACTATGATATTTAAAAAAATATATATAATTTTTATAAAATACAAAAAATAATGCAAGACGAAATGAGAGCATCTGAATAATTATCTTGAAAAATAAATTAGCAATTCAGATTTTTTTTTTGTCTTGTAGGCATGTCAAGATCTTACTTTCTGCATTACGCATTACTTAAGCATCACTTTCTGCTGTGGTTTCACGAAATTTCACAACTATTAGTATAAACACCTGATTATGCTTCAATAGCTATGTTTCCATCCACCTACTTTAATGCACATTTTGGATATGCACATAAAAAAAGGTGGATGGAAACGCCATGATGTGCATAAATGTTGAAAATGTGCATATAAAACGTATGTGCATGACTGAGTAGGATAAACTTTTTATTCGATAAGAAAAGGATGCGCATAAACTACGATGGAAACACTTTTACCGAACAAATTCCAGTATGCACATTACAAAAGTCATGTGATTTTGTTATAAGAGATCATGGGATGATAAAAATGTGTGTGAATGGACAAACCAGCAGGCTGAGCACATTGTAAAACATCTGAAATGTTGTTTTGGTCATTCTAAAACACCTGAACCATTTCAGTATTAGTGTTGTTATATTATTAATGACCTCCAGAATTAAGAGTGCCTGTGTTGCACGTCTCACTCCTTCAAACGCCACCACGTGTTCACTGCATGTCGGCATTTGTCTTCTGAGGCGCAAGTCATTTATTAAATAAAGAAAAGACTGACGCAGCTTCTCCCACTGCAGCAAATTACGGTTTTACTTTTGATATTTGGCGCCAGTTAATCAGGAAGTGCTAATTTAGTTCTCTTTGACTCATTGGATGGAAAAGCTGCTTTATTCGCACGTCTTTTATGAGATATTCCAGTTTTGCGCATAAATTTAATTTGAATCTTTGGATGGAAACATAGCTAATGGCACTATCGACTGCGCACCTTGGCAGCTGAAAAACTTGGCAGCTGTTTTTTCAGGTGAGTGTAAGGAACGACTAACTCAACGGTGACTAATTTAAATGAACACATTCAGTTGACTTCAGCACAGATCACACCGAACCTTCTGTTAACCTCATTTTAGAGCTATTATAATATCTGAAACTCAAATATGTCATTCTGCATGGCTGACTTAATAGGAACCAGTTCTTGTAAAAATAAATTAAATCATAAAATTCTTGAAGTTTCATGAATTCATTTGATTAGACAGGTTTTTAGCATTAAAAGATAACTAGTGTATTAATATAAATAATACATTTTATAAAAATGTAATATAATACATATTATGTATTTATATATAATTACATATACATTTCATATATTACTAATTAGATAATTGAAATTGAAATAATAAAAAGTGGTACAATAGAATTTGGGAGAAAGAAATATTTCAAGAATCCTTAAAAAATGTTTTAACATTTTAACGCATTGTTAAATTGTCATTATTTAAATTAATCAGACACTTACTCAAACTAAAACTGAATTTAACAATAAAACACAATCAAGACCATTTTAAATAAATTTGGGAAATAAGTTTTCAAAATGGGGTGACACGGTGGCTCAGTGGTTAGCACTGTGGCCTCACAACAAGAAGGTCGCTGGTTCGAGTCCCGGCTGGGCCAGTTGGCGTTTCTGTGTGGAGTTTGCATGTTCTCCCGTGTTGGCGTGGGTTTCCTCCGGGTGCTCCGGTTTCCCCCACAGTCCAAACCCATGCGCTTTAGGTCAATTGAATAAACTAAATTGGCCGTAGTTTATGAGTGTGAATGAGTGTGTATGGGTGTTTCCCAATACAGGGTTGCAGCTGGAAGGTCATCTGCTGTGTAAAACATATGCTGGATAAGTTGGCAGTTCATTCCGCTGTGGCGACCCCTGATAAATAAAGCGACTAATCTGAAGAAAAGATGAATGAATAAATATTGAAATTAGGCTTCAATTTCAATATGTAATGTTTCTTACTAGTATAATACAGTTGAAATATGACCAAAAATAAAAACAAAAACTTTGCAACAGCACTTCTCTTTTGAGGATTCATTCATGTCTGCAGCACAAACGCTACAGTATGAGCAACACAAAGTACAATGCTTAGCATTTAGCTCAAAATCATTAATCATTAGTATGAGATGATGACTGATGCTTGATTGAAAACATCAGTAATTATACAGTATGTCACTCAAAACAGTGCAGTAATGTGCTGCTGACTGTGAACAGAAGCGAGAGACACACATGTAATGAGGAGGGTTGGCAACTCAACAAGACTCATCCTCCACACACACACACACACACTCCTCTCACCTGATACACACTGGTACCACTTCCTCTAAACCCCAACAAAGAAAAATTGCAGTCTGCTCCACATACAGATGGAGAGTTTGGGTTCACACAAGGCCAAGATTATGATGCTTTTTGAGGTACGTTTATAAAACAACAATACACTTTCTTGAAAAGTTTTGCAGGAATGCACCGAATTTTTGACTCCCAACAATTTAATTGCATTAAAAGAAAATTTATTGCATAAATTGTGAGAAATTGCACTTTTGGTTTTCGACCACAACAGAAAAATGGATAAAAATATGAGTCAAAAAAAGGCTATGCTGGTTTCACTCTCCCTCCAGCCATAAAATCACTACATCTTAAACGGTGTTCACACTAGACGCAGAAAGCACTGCTCTATGAAACCCATTCATTTCAATGGCTTGTGCCGTGGTCAAAGTTCAAAATAGCTTAATATTCTGGTCTGTGGATATTCTTCTCATCTACACATACACTCTAAAAATAATGTTTGCTGCTTGTTCAAACTACTTACTTAAAATGAGCTGAAACAACACAATTCTTGAGATTTTGTTTGGGACAACTTAATAGTTTTATGTTCAATCTACTTAAATTTGTTGCTTTAACTTAATCGATTTGTGTTGGGACAACATGAATGAATTGTGTGAAACCCTGCATTTTTTACAGTGTATACTTGTTTATGCATGAACCACACATGCTCACCGAAAAAGCAAAGTTTGCTTAAATAGATATGGGCGATATATCTTATCATTTACAATACAGAAATTCTTCCTCATGATACATTTTTTTATTTAGCATTATAATAACGTTAAATGTCCAATTGTTCTGTGCAATGAATTATTGAAGTAACTCATGTGCGATACAGTTTTGCGTTTAGGAGCCCATTTATAAACAGATTTACTGACATATTTTCACTCTAAATTCACTTTATATGAAAGTGAAAGTCATGATCCATACTCAGAATTTGTACTCTGCATTTAACCCATCTAAGTGCACACACACACACAGCAGTGAACACACACACACCGTGAAACACACCCGGAGCAGTGCATAAATTCACTTTATATCACAAGTCGAGTGTGTGAAATCACTCCCTTTTGTGACCATGTGGTTTCATATTAGGATTTGACCATTATAAACGTGGGTTTCCTCCGGGTGCTCCGGTTTCCCCCACAAGTCCAAAGACATGCGCTATAGGTGAATTGGGTAAGCTAAATTGTCCATAATGTATGTGTGTGAATGGGAGTGTATGGGTGTTTCCCAGTGATGGATTGCAGCTGAAAGGGCATCCGCTGCGTAAAACATATGCTTGGATAAGTTGGCGGTTCATTCCACTGTGGCGACCCCTGATTAATAAAGGGACTAAGCCGAAAAGAAAATGAATGAATGTAAACTAAATTCAAAGGCTACTGGCACTGCTTACCAAACAAACAACTATATATAATGAGTAATATTTAGACAGCTAACAACACATTACTCTTAGCATGTTTGTAATTATCATATCAATGACGAACTATAAAATTCCTTATATTGCAGTAACTTGAGTAACAAGGTGCCATAATGACAACAAGGTTGGTGTATTTGATGCACATTTTTTATTTTAATCATGCATACACACCTATACACCAGTTACGGGCACCACTGACTATGATCCTGCAGTTAAGTGCTTGCTTATGCCTATACACTCAATATGAAATATGCATGTGTACAACAATTTTTTTGATGCACTTTAAAGACTCATTTTCAAAACTGCATTTTTAGGGCCATAAAATGCTGTTGTTGTGTAAAGAAATAGCCAGAACACATAAAAGGTTTAAAATCATTCACTCTTATTGTTTTCTTTGGATGAAAGTCAAGTACTTTGCAAAAATGCAATGGTGGACCAAAATAAAGTAATCATTAAATACATTTTACATAAACCAAATCACTGAAGATAACTATGCAACTCCGCATTTAGAACCCAAATAACATATTTAATGTATTTCATTTACACTAAATCCAAATCTCTTAGAAAAAAAAATGCCAAAACAAGCTGTAGCTAGACTTTCAACAGAAAACAATTCTCCGAACGGAAGCAACAGCGAGCAAAGTCTCATTGTGTGTTTATTTTAAACCAGACACTGAATCCTGAATGACTGTGTGGATACACAGAGGTCAGAGGTCAGCTGATTTAGCGCTAAAGCACGGTCTCCAGAAGAAATCCAGTTCTTCTCCAAAGCACATTACTTTGAGAAACTCAAATAAAAGCAAAGCTACTTGTGGAGTGTTGCAGCCCAGCTTGTGTCAGATGCTGCGTCCCAATTCGCATACTTAAACTACGCCCTAAAAGTATGTACTTTTTTTGTGAAGGAAATGTATATACTTTGAAGTGTGTAACAGAAGAGTATGCAAGCTTTGGGACATACTACTTACTTCCTCATTAACAGATCGTTATGTTGCTTATTATGAGCCCTGTCAATCATCCACACATCATCCACATTTCTTTCATATTTAATTTCCTACCTTATTGGAGAAGCAGCAACAGGTTAATCTCCCATTCACGTCTTTACATAAGTTCACATTGTTGTTGCAGATGAAATATAACACAGAAAAACGCGATTTCAATATTTTCCAGTGGGCTAGATATTAATTAACATACAAACATCTTTACCGAAGCCTCTCTACTTGACGGTTGGTCTCGCGCGTCCACCATGTTTGTAGTTTATTTACACTTTTTACCTGCGTTTGTAGTTCTAATCGAATTCACGTCCAAACGCGCAATGTATTGTGGGCAATATCAGCGGTTAGAGTATGGACGGTTCTAGACTCAATTTTTTTTACCAGAAATAGTAAACCATCCGGGAACCTTTGGCATACTCTTTTCAACATACTACGAATTGGGACATACTAATTCTAATTTCAAATACTATTTAGGATGGATAGTATGCGAATTGGGACGCAGCAAGTGTTTGTGTTTGTGTGCACATGTGCAGACTAAGATCATTGTTATTCTAAGCAGGTGATCAGTGTTGACCCCCAGCAGCTGTGTCTGGCTGCAGAGACAAACAGTCTGTGCCAAGAGTCTGCTGCTGAAACGCCACCCCACCGCCAGACTAATCGCTCCCGCAAGAACCCACGCAAACTCAACTAGTCCTGCATTTTTTGGTACATCTCCAAAATTCAATTCATTTGCACAGTTTTTCATTAAAAAATGTGAACCTTTTTTTTTAACCTATTAATTCTCAAAAATCTGAACTCAATATACCCTTTTCACAGACTCTAATGAAGCGTTTACTTAGTTGCTTCAAGTTTAATTGTATATTCAAGTTAAATTGTATTCCAAGTGTATTTGTATAGCGCTTTTCACAATAATTACTGTTTCAAAGCAGCTTTACAAAAGGTGCACATTATACGTTACAATCAAAATCAGTTAAGTTTATTAGTTACCATAGTTGTATTAGTTACTAATAACATTTAACTAATTAACTAGCAACTAATAGCTTTTAACGGTTAAAGTTATTATATATAAGCATAGTTAACCTGCAGTTATATACTATACAGGTGATGTCTATGTCTATCAGCATCTTAAATCTTTGAAAGTTTTTAATATTTAGATTTATTTTTAAATGTATGTACTGTGGCGGGCCGCCCAATAGACAATCAGCGTCATCCTGGGAAAGGAGCACACACACCACCTGGAAGCAATTACGCCGATCAGCAGCACCTGAGGCTCATTTTCCCGGAAGCCCTTTAAAAGAGCCACAGCGAAGACAAACGCAGAGAAGCCTCTCCGCTAAACACAACACTAATGTTCTCTTTCGACTGAGCAAGGTGGCGATCGGCGTAGCACACGAAGGGGAAACGGATCAAAGCACCTGGGCACCTCTTTACTTGGACCAAGGGACGTTCACTGAAGACACCAGCACCCCTCTTACATCAACGACACGTTTTATTTCACCTTCACTGTAAATAAAATCCCTTTGGGGGTGTGTTCACTTACAACTTGTGTCTGCATTTTCACTTCACCCTGCTACAGTACATTTAGAAAGCTATACTTTGTACTAAATAATCTTTGCATCAAAAAAACTAATAACCACTTATGTGCATATCTGCCAACATTTGTCTTTTGGGGAGTTATACTACTGCTACTGACGTTGCTACCGCCACCATTCTAATCTCACATCTATCACTTGCGTGGAAATAAACAGCGCAACAGGGTTGTAACGTATGTTGCCAGATTGAGGTAAAACATGCTTTGAGATTTGAATATTTCATCAATTGTGTGAGGTGATGAGCTTCATACAAGATCTAGCAACTTGACAAACGTGGACAAAAAGTCATTTTTCGTGACTAGATTGGGCCATAAAAATAACGAGAGTTTCTCAGGAGAAATAACAAAATGGGACGATGGCGCTCCATTCACTGGACTCCAAGTTTACCAAACTACAACGACTTCTGCTGCTTCCAAAAACCCGGAAATGTGAAAAGGGTCCACTGTAAATTTTGCGAAGTTTCTTATAATGAGATACATAACTCTTTCTACACGTTTCCTCTTTTAGAAACTCACAAAGACTACAGCTGAGTTTTTCCTTTTGCTACTGGGGCAAACAGGAATTTAAAAAATATATTTGTTTAAACGTCTCCACAGGGTCAGAGATATCAAATGGGACAAACATCCAATAAAATCTCTGCATGCTGAATTCTGTAGAAACATTTTAAGAGTTCAGAGAAGAACACCTACTAATGCGTGCAGGGCCGAATTAGGCAGATACCCACTATTAATACATATCCAAAAACGCTTTCTTAATTTCTGGACACACTTAAATTCAAGTCCTCCAAACACACTCCAACATGAAGCCCTTAAAACCCAAGAAATGAGACTTAAAACCAGTTCAATCTGTCAGATGTCTCTTAAACTTCAGAACAACACCACTGAAAAACAACAAATCATAATTAATCAAATCATTAAAACTAATCAAAACTCATATTTAGATCATTGGGATAACGTGAGTAAAACCCAAAGTAAACTAGAATGTTATCGTTCTTTAAACAGAGAATATAATCTATCAGAATATCTTTACAACGTTAGAGATGTAAAACACAGACGAATCCTCACCAAATACAGACTCAGTGATCACAGTCTGGAAATAGAGAAAGGCAGACACAGACAAACATGGCTTCCAAAACAAGAACGAATCTGTGTTCATTGTGATAGAGGTGACATCGAGACAGAGACACACTTTCTTCTGTACTGTGATAAATATAAAGAGTTTAGAGAGAAACATTTGAACAAAATGTCTAAACTCATACCAGAGTTTAACAGCTCTTCAGAATCAGATCAGATGAAGATTTTATTGGGTGAAGATAAACATCCATCAGCTGCTGCTAAATTCATTGATCAGTTACACACCTTTAGAAACAAACTATAACACTTTTATCTTCATCTGACACCATTTAAAATGTAAATGTATATACTTTAAAAGTTTATATTACAAATGTTTACTTTATAACTTATATTGTAAATATCTTATAGGTCTCTTATATTTTGTATTTTTATGATCCAGCACCTTTAGTTTAATTTGACCTTAATGTTTGTTATTGTATGTTACTGTATGTTGTTTTATGTTTATGCTTTGGCAATATTGTAAGTTCTCACAATCATGCCAATAAAGTACCTTGAAATTGAAATTGATATCCCATATTGGTCTCCCCATTATATTAAGGGAAAGATTTACTAACACCTCTTTTGGCATTAAAACCTACTATCAGGATTTAATAGACACAAGTGAAACATTAGTCCAGAAAACAGTGATTTTTCTGTCTGTAGGAGTTTGCCCTTTAGATGCTAAATTAATGGGAGGAGAGCATTTTAATGACTTAAAATGATAACTTACATAGATTCCCAAAATATGAGTGAAATAATATCTAGTGTCATTCAGTGCCTCATATATTGATGTAAAATAATATAAAACAATAAGAGATCACACTCAATTTGACTATATCTTAAATGTTTAAAAGCTTGCTGACAAATGGATAAAAGCTAGAGGACTGAAAGATAGAGGTGATTTAAATAGATTTAAATATATTTTTAAATGTTATCAATGATTCTGGCTCTTCTAAATATGTCTGCCAAGTTTTTTTTGTTTGTTTTTCTGTGGATGCTTTCTGTAAATCATGATAAAATGTATAATAGTTGACTTTGAACCCACTATAGATTACCTAACTTCCACTTCAGCTTCTGTAAAACCCTGAAAAATGTTAAAATGGTCCATCAAAATCATTCTGTATGGTCCCTTTACCTTAAGTAAGCATTTTAAAGCATGCACTGTGTGCAATATGTGTGCACATTTAGTAAACCATATATAACAGAGTGACTATTTCTTATATTTGACCCCTCAAAAAAAACTTTGCAATATTACAATATACAGGCCCGTAGCCAGGGGGGGGTTCGGGTGGTTTGAAAGACCCACCCCTCACTGACAAACGTCCAGAATTTGTCCCATACATGAGCTCATTTGTCCTATTTTGACTGCTATGCCATCATAAATAGTGAAAATAACCCATCGAAAAAGGTTTTAAGACCAAGTGGAATCCTCTGTCGGCTGTCGCTTCAGTGTGACTTCAGCTAATCAGTTTTGGCCAGTTGCACACAACTATTTGTCATGAGTCCAACATCCAGCTGTGCAAGAAAACATACAATCTGATGAAGTGAAGTCATCTTTCACTACTGTCTAAATCTTAAATCTAAAAAAATGACCAATGAAAAGCTGTGAAGCACCAAAAGCGACCGATATTAAAATGAATTTGAATACTATTTTGGCTATTGTTGTTACCCATGAATTTTCAAATGTACTTTCTTTGGTTATGATGACCATCCGACAATCTATTTCAGCTAAATTAGTGCTTAAAATGTCACTAAAATGCAGTATTTGAATCTCATAATTAAATAGTAGCCTAAATGGGGCCTATAACTGCAAAAAGGTCCACTTTTTGAGAAAAAAAGAACCGCCCCTTTCACTAGGCAGGCTACAGGCCTGATATATCCTTCCATGCTTACACATACAAATTCTTTCTCACACCACCATGCAATAATTAAAGGCGTGCAATAATTAAGGGTTTTTGAGTTTTAAAAAAATAGTCCATGCATGCACTATTTTTCATTACTTTCTGATAATTCTCTGCTAGACTCTTCATGCAAGTTCAAAGATGATGCATGGAGATGTTTTGTAGATTCTATGTCAGTTATAATGAAACCGCATTGGCTCCAGCATGTCACACGATCATTCATGAGATTTGAAAGATGCAGCAGTTGCCAAAATCATTAATAACTTACATTTCTGACCTCTAAAAACGAATACACCTCATACTTAGAGAGCAGTTCTGTCTTATTTTGAGCTTGACAGGTGTGGGAGAAGATTCTGATATAGGTTTTGGAATAACATGACGGTGAGAAAATGATGACAGATCTTTCATTTTTAAGTTGAACTAACCCTTTAAGAGTGCAGAAAGACAGATCACGAATAACCGGCGAGATTGATTTTAGGGGAGCTGTTGTCACGGTAACGGAGAGGGCTCGCTCTCGCGCACAGACTAATGCAGACTAAAGAGGGTTCGGCATGCAGTAAAAAAAAAAAAAAACATCACCTGCTCCTCAGAAGCAAAAACACACTCATACCTCCATCTCTAGACTTCGTGCAACAGAATCTGTACAAATGTGTTTCCAGGCAGTATCAAAAACAAAGCGCTGTTGCTACGGAGACACAAAAGAAGAGACAATGCAACAGAACAGGCCTAAAGCTTTTGTTAGTAAGTAAACCCTACTTGATCACTAAAGATGTGTGTGTTGTTCTAACTTGTGTAGTATTAGCTGTGTTTACTAAACAAGCATCACAATTAGGGTTAAAGTGACAGTTCAATCAAAAAACGAAAATTCTGTCATCATTTACTCATCCTCCACTTGTTCCAAACCTGTTTGAGTTTCTTCTGTTTAACATAAAGGAAGACAGAAAAATGTTGAGAAAAGCAGCCATTAATTCCATAGTATTTTCGTTCCTACTATGGATGCCAATGACTGCTTTTCCCCCAACATTCGTCAGAATATTTTGTTTTGTGTTCAAAAAATTCGTAAAAGTTTAGAACCACTTAGGGCTGGGCGATATGGCAAAAATGCAATCTCAATAATTATGTTCCATATTGAACGATAACGATATATATTTCAATATAAGTTGTTAACCCTTTCAGATTTAAAAGAGTACCCCAACAATGACTGAAGCCACAAAAATTAGAGGGTCCCTTAAATGGTGGCCGAAAATTCAATACATCTCTAATGTCAACACATTTTTAGATTCCCATTGTTGCACATTTCTGTTGTGTGATTGGCTCTTAGATCAGTATAGAGTAAAAAAAGTCCACAGCTTATCATTGTTATTGACATAAATTTTATCGTGATTCGATATAACATCGTTTATCGGCCCAGCCCTAGAACCACTTGAGTGTAAATAGTGAGAAAATGTCAATTTTAATGTGAACTGCCCTTTTAAACTCTGCTGAGTTTAAGTTAACAAGCAGCAATCGTCCTCCAGACACTACAAACAATCCAGTTTAAATATAATGTTAGCTCTAGTCAATATAGCTAGAAATAACAATTCTGGGGTCTAAATTTCCTCTGTTCACTTTTCTGCTGTTTCACCTCATCTAAACTATAAGCCAGATTACAAATTAGGATTTTTCCTAAGAAGAATACACGCTCAGATGCTTTTAAAGAACATTTGTGCTGATGTTCAGGACTTGGAAGGACACTGGCAGGAAGTGGCGTTCAAACTGGGAGACAAAGTATGTACTCTCTGAAGACTTGCCTTTTTCCGTCCAGGTCCGGGCCAAAAAACAAGCTGCTAAGAACACTGTTTGTCTGCACACTGACTACAATGTCCTTTTTGGGCAGTGCCAGTTGGGATACCAGCAGCCTTTGTTGTGATTGGTCTACCACTGCTGCCTGGTGTGACCAAAACCAATCAGCTGGTTACAATGCGAAATGAGCCAGATCACCCAGTTACTGAGCTTTTTAGCCAAAGTTCGTAGTCATTTGGCACCATGCGCCAACCTGCATACTTAAACCCTGTGAGTTGGATGCAAAACAACACTTAATATATAAACAAATAAACAGTAGGTGTTCATAATACAGTCAGCATATTAAATTAAACTTAATCAGGATCTAGAACAACAAACAATAGCTTTTTTGGCTACTCTTGAGGAATAAAAGACACTTTTGGTCTCACATCTGTGTCCTGAGCTTCAGAAGAGATCTTAATAATGTCTCAAACTCTGCTGAAGTATATATTCACCAAAATCTCTGTAGACCAAATGATCTAAGTGGCTGATTTTATACTCCTACTGGATTTATATTCTGAATGCATTTTATAAATCAGTTCAGTCTGTTTTTATTTCACCAATGGGAGTTTAGAAGAAATAGCCATTACAAAGTTAATAATTCATTAGGCCTCAAGAGCCACAAAAGAGCAAATACTAAGCATTAAATTGCACTAATGAAACAAAATGACAGTCAGTCTTATATGTGCCAGCATGCCTTGTGAGATGTTCATTTTTTTGGTAATTTGGCATCTTTTGCATACAGTCTCAGGGTGAAACATCTGGATTAATGATGATTTAACCTTCTCAAAGATCATCATCAAGGTGTCAGACATATAAAGTGCTCAAGTACAAACCCTCCTGTCCTGAAAGCACACTGATTCATTGACAAAACATGATTTACACCTGTTTTCCCACACCCTAATGACTCTTTAATGAGTTCAACACAAAGGCTGCTCTGTGCTGGCTCTGGTGGAGGCTGTTTGCGTGTGTCAAGGTGTGATTATGACATTCCACCAACAATTCTGAAAGTTTATTCAAAATAAAGTTTTATACTAAAGCAACATGATAAAAGCAAAGATTTCAGCTATTCCAGAGTTATGGATGTGACATTTTTCAGAAACATAAACTCACAGAGAAAGTACATGTTAACAATATATTGAAACATCTGTTTATATTTTCCAAAAAACCTAATCACAGATTTAAGGTATCAGACAAATGTAAGTCTGTAAACGTGTTTTATATTTTAATTGAGGAAAATAAACATGTGTTATGGATGTGACATTATACAACATACTTTTTATACATCATGATTCTGTATAATAGAACATTTTGTGAATCAAACTGTGTAACCCAATAGAAATAGCACTAATAAAAGGGGTGAGTTATCTCTGTATAACTAATCATTTTTATTCTTTTTTAAATATATTTATTTTATTTTACGTTTATGAAGAAAAAGCTTCGTTATGTATGTGTCACCTCTCCATTATGGATGTTACAGATGTGAAACTGGAACTTGTGTGACTTTGGTAAATCAAATTGTTTGACAGAGATATTTCTGAGTATTTTTACAGTACTGTAAAACACAAGCCTACACAAACAACCTATAAAGGATTCCCCTATTTTGGTGAAAACTTTATTTCTATCATGGCAAGGTTGACATTTGCATGGAATTGCACCTTTAATGTGCATTAAAATAATTAGCAGTAAATAAAAAACTAAATCACCCTGGATATACTCACCAAAATATTCCTTTTTCATGTGTATCTCGAGCTCTTTCTCCAGCTCCAAGGTGAGGGCCTCCAGGCGCCGCTCCGCCTGACTGGGGCCGCTGTCCCGGGATGGAGTGACCTGGTACGGCAGCTTGAAGCGCTGGCCCCCGGCGCCCGCCTTGCAGTAGTTAAACCCAATGTTGACTTCTGAATTCTGCTGCTGGGGCTCCTCCAGCACGGGGAACGTCTGCAGGTGCACGCGGTTGTTATGAAGGCCGTTTGGCTCCGTGAAGTCCTGCAGCAGCGCGTCCTCCGGCAAGCCGGGTCCCAGTATGGGCAGCTGGAGCTCGGGATACGCGCTCATGGATCCCCTGGAGCTCCGCGAGCTCCTGGAGCTGTGGCTGGAGATGCTGGAGCGGGGACTGACCACGCAGTTAGCCGCCACCGCGGGTTGGCTGCAGATGCTGGACCGAGGGCTAGTCATGGGGATGCCGTGCACCGCGACGCTCTCCGGGTCATGGCTCCCGGCCGGCGTGAAGCGCGAGTCGGAGTAGCTGGAGCGCGGGCTGGTGGTGCTCGACCTCGGGCTGATGTGCCGCTGGTCGTAGCCCATGCTGATGCCGCTGGTTCGGTTACTGCTCGGTTTGCTGCCGCAGTCGTAGCTGTTGAGGCTAGTTCTGGGGCTGGAGTGTTTGCTGGTGTCGCTGGCCGTGCTGGCGTAGCTCGAGCGCGGGCTGATCACGCTGGTCCCCTCGCCCTGTCCGGGAGACACCAGGCTGGAGCGCGGGCTGCTGATGCTCGACCTCGGGCTCGTGTGTTTGCTCTGATCCTGCGATGAGTGCGATGAAGCCAGGCTGGAGCGAGGGCTTGTGGCCGTGTATCTGCCGTCAGGGCTGCTCATACACAAGCTGTTGCTCCTCGCGCCCGAAACGGC
This sequence comes from Danio jaintianensis, assembly GCA_903798115.1. Classification (NCBI taxonomy): domain Eukaryota; kingdom Metazoa; phylum Chordata; class Actinopteri; order Cypriniformes; family Danionidae; genus Danio; species Danio jaintianensis. The sequence goes on from CAIGQV010018227.1 coordinate 2,145,568, forward strand.
CACCTGTTTCCCCAGAACGAGCCCGTCGTACGCGCAGCCGGTGCTGTACCGGTGTCCCTGCACCTCCGCGTGCGTGTATCTCCTGAGACGGTCCGACGCACCGCTGTAACACGGCAAGGCAACTTCGGATTTGGTGCAGTACACATCGGGATCTGGATAACCCGCTTCCCTCTGCGGAGAGCAGAAATCCAGAGGCACTGAGGCTCGGTTTCCGTTGACGGAGCGCACGGGAGCCGCGCTGTAGACTTTGTTCCCGGGCGTAGAAGAGCTGCCATTCATTCGCTTAGTTTTCTCAATGTCGGGGTTCGGTTCTCCGTACATCCCATCTTGATAAACGTCATATATTGAGAGGTTTTCCATCAGTTTGCTCGCTCTGCGCCCCGGATCCTCGTCGTATTCATCCATGTCGGACTGTGAGGCGAGTTGAGGGAACGGGGGAGCGCGCGGAGCACTAGTCAACTACAGCACAAACTGCATTTTTAGACGGAAAAACGCCGCCTCAGGCGAGCCATCGTAGCCTGTTCGCGATTACTTAGTCCTTCGCAGTCATTTCGTCACGATACACGATCCCCGCCTGTCGATTTGTGGCGATACAGCCGTCGTGACAAAGTTTCCACACAAGAGACCGTTTGTCAATTTCAGTTTTTGTAAAGTTGAAAGGTCTTTACAGTCAATGGCGCGCTGCGCGGAGGAATTTTCTCGCTTTGATTTTCCGTGATTGTCCTCGAGAACTCCTTTGCAGCGATTTTAAGGAGCCTAAAATTCCCCTCTGATGATTTTACGATGATTGAAATGTTTGCTGAGTGCGTGAATTGACGACGACGCGTTTAGTGAACGTTAAATTCGGCCCTAGTTTGTGCGAGAGGAATGCGCGGAGAGAGACCGGCTGTGCTGCGGCGCTCTGGAATGTGGTTAATGCCGGAGCGAAACAATGATAGAGAGCAACTCAGCAAGGGGGAGCAGAATCCTGAAAAAAAGTCCTTTGGAGAGCCTATGTGTGTCCACTTTCATCCAGCGGGCCAGATTAAAGATTTAACCACACAGACCAACCCACAGAAAATAATTAAAAACCCAACTGAACATCTCTAAACTTTAAACAAGCACCTCTAGTGAGTGTGTGCATTTGAACTGTTTAACACAAATGAATATTAAAGAAACTATCTTGTACAAGACTCTGTGTGTGGATTATAAAATGTCTACCTATGCTATGTTACTCAGGTAACTCCAAAACAACAGTACTATCTATCATACGCTGGATGTTAGCAATGAATCTGGGGGAAGGGCAGATCCCAAACATTTCATTCATGTGCAAAAGCTATTGTCACCAATACAGTGGCCTGTATTTCGACACTCAAGCCACTTTTAAATGTCAGTGAGCAAACTATCAAAGCAAGCACTGCTATTTATTGTAAATAGAGCTCAAACTCATTTTTTTCAAGTGAAATGTTTGACAAAAAGCAGTGTGTTTGGTTTGGATTGATCAAACAATAGATGTAGTGTTGAAAATGAAGAGAGTTTTTGTTGTGTGTTTGTGGTTACTAAAACATGCTGATAGCTCACGTGATGAGTTACACCTGAGCAACTGTGAACTTGAGAACAACCTGTTGATAGTTTGTCTACACAAAGAAATTCATACCTTGAAAGTATCCTCCACATGTAATAAATCTCTGGGATAACACTTTCAGTTGGACTCGCGTGTGTGTGTGTGTGTGTGTGTGTGTGTGTGTGCATGTGTTTTTGTGACACTTCAGGACACAAACTTGTATAATGACATCTGTATTACACAGGTATTACAGCAGAAGGTGAATTATAAGGACACTGCCCATGCCTCCATTTTTCAAAAGGTCTATAAACCATAGAGAAAACTTTCTGAAAGGAATCGGTTTAGGTATAAGGTTGGGCAATAGAAAATAGAGTAACTTTGCGCAGTATAAAAACAATGGGAACCTATGATATGTCCCCACAATTCACAAAAACAAATGTGTGTGTTTGTGTGCATGAGTGAAAAAAACACTTTCAATTCCAAGATCACAGGTTCAAATTCTCTGCATTTACATTAATCTGTATGCATGAGTACGTCTCTTTGAATAAAACAATTTAAAAATATGATGTAAAAAATATATTTAATTTTATTTGGTGCCCTTTTTCTGTTACTAATCAAATATAAGCACTGATAATATGACTCTTTATACAGACATCAATATTTTCTTGCTTTACCTGAGGCTCAAGATGCTTTTTGAATCTCAAGTCTCAAGTATACTGTTAAAGTCTGCGTGAACTGGAAGTTGCTGAAGACTTTAATTTCACTATGATGAAGTATTTGAAACTGAAATTGAATATTTAATAGGGGGCAAAGAATTATTTTTGTGCTCCTCTTCTCATCTTTCACTCACAGCGAACTAATGGTTGGAGGGGCAAGTATATTTCGCCCAATAAGTCAAACTGATGTCAGAGAAAGACTGCCATTTCAGAGCGGAAGCAGAGATTTTGATTACAGATTACCAAAACAAACATTTTTAGTAGATTACCCTGCACATATTAATTGTTCACTTTAGGACTAACAGTGTGTGCACTGTATATAAACACTGTAAATTTAGATTTTATGCAGATTCTAATATTAAGAAATTAGCTATATTTTAAATTATGCCCTGCATTGTGTTCTGTTTTAAAGTTGAAGGAAATGTCTGTTTATTAAACAAATGTTTCAGTATTTCTTTGATGCTATATCAGTTAACATCACATACAGTAGTCAACATTTTGAAAACCTTTCATTAAAGTTGTCATAAAACTATTAAACACCCGTTTTTGTCTTAGAACAATTTTGAATTTTGTTTTTGATCCAATTCAAATGTTGACTACTGTATATAGCAAATAGTATAGTGAATTATCATGATTTCCACAAAAATACTAAGCAGCAAAAACTATTTTCTGCATTGATAAAAATTTTTTGCTTGTGAATATATCCTGCATTGATAAAAATTTATTGTTATCAATAGAGTCCTAAAAGAGCAGTAAATCATCATACTATAATGATTTCTGAAGGATCATGTAACACTGCAGTCTGAAGTCTGATAATGAAAACTCAGCATAAAATTATATATATATGTAAAAGGACCATCTGTTGCTTTGTGTTGGAGAAAATGTGGTAAAATTGGAGATCATACCCACATTTTTTGGGACTGAATTTTGGAAAATTATATATATAATATATTCTATATATTAGATATAGAAATACCCCTCGATCCAGTTGTGTGCTTACTGGGAGCACTGTCCAAAGAAATGTTTAATGAAGAAACAAGATTTGTCCTAAGGATATTATTACTAGTTGCAAAAAAAAAAAATGATAACAGTACATTGGATGGAAGAAGGTTCTCCAAAGATGGCTCAGTGGATTCAGAGATTAAACAGGTCTATGTAATGGAAAAAATGACTGCATGTCTACAAATGAAGACTGATATTTTTCTGAAGAGGTGGAAAAGTATTACAACATATTTAGATATTAGAGGTTACTTAACCTATCACCTATGTAATTTGAGGTAACTACAATGTAACTTGATGTACAAATGTATCCCCTTAAAACTTTTATTTATTTATTTTTTATTATTATCTTTTTTATTATAATTTTTATAATATCATTATTTTTTTATGTATTCCCTCATCTGTAAGGGGTTAAATTGTTGGGGAAGGGGTTGTTCTGAAAAATATATATATTGAAAAATCATAAATAAAAAGTAAAAAAATAAATAAAAAAATAAATGTAAATTTATGAGCCAGGTGAGCTGAATAAATGTCTTAAAACATTAACGTTATTATATTTATCTTATTAAATATTAATCTTATTAATATTATATTAATATTATTGATGTTATATTCATTTACATCACATATATATAGCAAATAAAGTTGATTTACCAGTCAGGCATTGTTTTACATATTGTGTTTTTTTTATTCATTGTGTTATGAAATCAATTTTTATTGTGTTATTTATATTTTTTATAAGCAAATACTAAAATAAGCAAAAAAAACAACAAAACATGATGCTGTTCTTTAAGAAGCATAATTAAAACATAATTTACCAGCATTTAGTTTATTTGACATCAGTATAAAATCTCTTATAGGAACATAAATGTTTTAAAAACGAACAAATCTGGTCAGTATAAATCTCACAGCACTAAAACCATTGCGTTTTACTGTCCCACAACCGGAAGGCAGGAGAGAAGCACAGCTACGAATGCAACCACCACGAAAACATCTAAAATTAGCTTCCTAATTGACGACCGGCTGCGCTTTTTCCCGTGACCTCTGGCTTGAAACCATTGCACAACATCTTCCAGGTCATACAGTTTAGGCTCGTATCCCAGCTCCTCCCGAGCCTTACGCATACTGAAATAGTGCGTGACGCCAGTCTTGTAGACCTCAGTACGGGTCAGCAGCGGCTGGAAGTTATAAATCCGACCCACAATGAAATGAACCATCTCCGTTAGAAATGCAAAGAAGTATATCATCGATAAAGGCAGTCGGAGAGTGGGGAACGAATATCCCAAACCCTCCACCAAAGGTCTGAAAAACTCAAAATTATTCACAGGCCTTCCGTCAGAAATAAAATAAGCCTGTCCAGCAGCACGGTACTGCTGTTTTTCAGTTAACGCATCAGCAGCTAACAGATGCGCGGAGACTAGATTATCCACATGAACAAACTCCACAAGACTATCAGGATCGCCGTACACAAATCTGAAAATCCCGTTCTCAATATAACTAACAATCCTAGGAAGGTGTCTTTGCTCCCCAGGCCCATATATTCCAGCAGGACGCAGTGCGCAAGTTCTGAGGACACCTGTGCTGTTATTTAGCACCGAATTGTTGGCTTTTAACACCTGCATTTCTGCAATGGACTTAGTTCTGGAGTAGTGATCGGGATGCAGGTGCAAAGGCAAATAAGGGAGACTTTCATCTCCATTCCTTATCTCCTGACCTCCAAATACTACGTTAAATGTGCTCGTGTAGATCAGTCGTGGGACGCCGTGTGCCACGCAGGCCCGCAGGATGTTCTCTGTACCCTTTACGTTCACGTCTTCGATGAGTTTGCGATTGAGCTGTTCCCGTCCTGACATCCCATAGGAGGCGATGTGGAACACGCAGTGAGAGCCGCGAACCACTTTTTCTACCTGTGTGTAATCCCGGATGTCTGCTTGCATGAATATCAGACCCTCGGGAAGATCTTGGATTGGGGGACTCACATCAAACAGGACAACTTTAGAGGACGTTTTGAGGAGAGCGCAGGCGAGGCTGGAAGAGAAACAAATTTTCACACACTGTAAAAAAAAAATGATTGCTGCCTTAAATTTTTTTAGTTAAATCAAAATCAAATGAACTTTTCTAGTCATTCCAACTTACAATAATTCATTCATTTTCCTTCAGCTTAGTCCCTTATTAATCTGGGGTCGCCACAGCAGAATGAACCGCCAACTTATCCAGCATATGTTTTACGCAGTGGATGCCCTTCCAGCCGCATCCCAGTACTGGGAAACTCTCACTCTCATTCACACACACACTCATACACTACGACCAATTTAGTTAATCAATTCACCTATAGCACATGTGTTTGGACTGTAGGGGAAACCGGAGCATACGGAGGAAACCCACGCCAACACGGGGAGAACATGCACACAGAAATCCCAACTGACCCAGCCAGGACTCGAATCAGCGACCTTCTTGCTGTGAGGCGACACACTGAGCCACCGTGCCACCCAACTTACAATAATCAAAGGTGTAAATAATGAAGGTGAAACGAACGCATGACTGTAAATGCACAGAGCAAGCGAGAAAGCATATGGGTGAAAGGCAATTTATTTTTCGAAGCAAATATAATCGTATGATTTTACCATGATTTACAGAAGACACCCATTAAATGACAAAAAATATTTTAAATTAATAAATCGAATTAATTGTAACTTTCTTTTCCTTTTTTTTATTTCTTTATTTCTATCTATCTATGTATCTATGTATCTATGTATCTATCTATCTATCTATCTATCTATCTATCTGTCTGTCCGTCTATCTATCTATCTGTCTGTCTATCATATTTTTGGGTGAACTATCCCTTTAAGTTTTACAGTACTGATCAAAGCGTAAGAATAATTAAGAACCGTTGCCAAAAAGAGACAAATAAATGCATAAAGATTTATATTTCAAACAAATCTTATTAACTTTTTTATCCATCAAAGAATCATAAAAATAAGTATCATGACTTCCACAAAAATATTTGCTTGTGAATATATTCTGCATTGATAAAAAAATTGATTATTATTAATAATTGAGTCCTAAAAGAGCAGTAAATCATCATATTATAATGATTTCTGAAAGATCATGTGACACTGAAGACTGAAGTAATGATGCTGAAAATTCAGCTTTGGCATTACATGAATAAATTACATTTTTAAACAGTTATATATTGAAATATGATCAAAACCACAGTGTAAAACAAATAAATTGCTATTTAAAATCATGTCTGCCTTTTAACCCAATGTACAAACTATTATAAAACTCTGTATGCATGTGTAATGTTATTGCTTACACAAGAATGTTTGAAGTTCCTAAAGGTTAATGATTATCTAATGAATTATTCAGGTGATTCATAATGTAAAGACAAATAAAGGCATCCAAAATGTGTACTTTTATTTGGGGTCTTCAGGAAAATGACAGGATATAACGTAGTTTACTGTCATAGATATACTAGATGTCGCCTGGCCTATTGTTGTCTATTGGAAGGAATGCGTCAATAGAGCCGCCATTTTAGTACAGGGTAGCGCTCCTTTGAAATGAATGCAGGACCAAGGTGCAGTGGAGGACTGTGGCCATCCAGAGCCAGAGATATACACATATATACATATATCTATGATTGGGAATTTTCCCCGGTGGTCAGTACGCAAAAAAAATGTAAAAACAAATGTAATTACGAAAATTATAATTTTACATCACTTTTCTACGTCGATGGATTAGTGACGGCACGGGCATTGCCGATAAAGAGTGTGTGTTTGTGTGCATGGAAATGTATTATCCTCCCTCCCTGATAAATTTGATCTAATCCGTGTCCTGAAACACACCACCTCTCCCGCTTTCACTTCTCATTCTAACGGAGGAAGCGATTCGTTTGTGAATGAATCTCTGTTATGAACGACTCGTTCACTTAGCCGACAATAACACAAGTTTCTAGCAGCGCAGGGTCTTGTTGTCATATTTCTTTTTCATTGTTTGCTGATTTTACTCAATAAAACTAGCATAAGCCTAGAATTCAGTGCAAGTTGGTGCTACTTTGCCTTATGATCAGTGCAGTAAGAGACTGTATTATCATCAATAACGTTACTTGTGGAGCACAAAAGTTTGTAACATGTAAAAACCGAAATCTTACCTATGAAATGTTCTGCCTTTGTGCTTTGTTTTCTCGTTACTACACCCGTAAGCAGCGCTAAAGTCCAGCATCTTCACATTGGCTTGACTAGTGCGGTTGAATGACATTTGTCCTGGGAGCCCTGTACAAATATGGCGGCGCTATTGACGCATGCTCAGGGTCCGTATGCGATATCTAGTGTATATATCTATGGTTTACTGTAGTGTGATGGCGCCATCTAGTGTTTCCAGTAGGTTGTATTACTGATATTGGGGTTATATGGGGGAAAGGGGGAGAAAAAGACTAATAGATTAATAATAAAATGATATAAAATCTCACCGGAATCCAAAATAGCCTCCTCCGCCGGTTATGAGGAAGCTGTTGCCTTTTTTGTTGACTTCCATTATGTTACGATGCACTGCAGAAATGAAGAAATAAAAGGACATAAACATGATAGTCAGATTTTATTACAAGACACAGAGGATGTTAATGCTCATGCAGCTTTTGTAAATGGCTGTGCTTTCAAACAGAATGAAAACAGTGCAGAAAATAATCACTTTCTTCGCTGACTGAAGTCAAACTCTCTACCGAGCAGTACAGCGTCAACGTGCGCGCATAACATAAGCAGGACTTATTTAAGACGTAACATAATTTGTGAAGTGTCGCCTATGAAACGTTTAACCTTATATAATATTGATATAAATAAATACATACCTCCACAATCGACAGCAAAGCGTGTGTAACGTCTACTTCCTGGGAAACGCGTGAATGGGCGGGACGACAAAAGCAACCGATTTGATTGGATAAGAGTGAGCTGTGCTTTGCAGTGATTGGCTGAAGGTGAAACGAACGCATAACTGTAAATACACAGACAACAAGCGAGAAAGCATATGGGTCAAAGGTTATTTTTTCTGAGCAAATATAATCGTACGATTTTACCATGATTTTACTCCCACTAAATGTCAAAAATAAATGAATCAATCTAATTAACTGTAGCTTTCTTTCTTTCTAGATTAGATTAGATGATTAGATTAGATTCAACTTTATTGTCATTACACATGTACAAGTACAAGGCAACGAAATACAGTTTAGGTCTAACCAGGAGTGCAATAGCAGCATGTGCAGCATATAGGTATAAGTTATAAAGTGCAATTCTAGAAAACTATGGTGATATTTACAGATGGATGTACTATGAACATTATATACAGGTTGTATTAACTATGAACAGAGATTTACAATAGATGAATATATGTACAGGTTGCTATTAATAATCAGAGGTATGCAGATAGATATGAACATAATTACAAATGTATATGTACAGTGATATGTACAGTTCAAGATGAATTAGTGCATCTATCTATCTATCTATCTATCTATCTATCTATCTGTCTATCTATCTATCTATCTATCTATCTATCTATCTATCTATCTATCTATCTATCTATCTGTCTATCTATCTATCTATCTGTCTATCTATCGTTCTATCTATCTATCTGTCTATCTATCGTTCTATCTATCTATCTATCTATCTATCTATCTATCTATCTATCTATCTATCTATCT